>CM060599.1:44715366-44737866 GCA_030578255.1 Tiaroga cobitis | reverse complement strand
CATCTCCCTCTTGATGCACGACACAACTCGAGCATCAATTTAACATAACATTTAACATAGTGTTTTTTATAAAGTTTGCCATCAACACTAACCCAAACGGTGTCCTTTCAGCAAAATTTTGCCCAGACATCCTTCTCTGCCTCTGAAACAAAATATTACATTCTCCACTTAAAGCCACAATCTCGCAGTATTTGAAAGGCAACGTCCCTGAGTCTCACAGCGAATCTTGCTTTTCAGGCCTGTTGTTTGGTCTCAAGTCAGCCATCACAAACATTTCTAAAGTCATAAATTTTCAGGTCAGGTCGTGCTGTACAGACTTGGTCAATGTCAGTCAATCATTTCTCCCCCTTTGTTCACAATTATCATAAATGTTAAGGGCTCTCTTGATACTTCGAAATTGACTTAGCCAATATGTCATTTTGTTGTTGCCATCAAATCTACAATATTTTCATTTATCTCAGCCCATGCCAGATGGTGATCTACAACTACACAATTCCAATTTACACAAATACTTAAACTGATCCAGAACATAATTCAAATCGACATCCTGCATGACAAAAGTATTACTACCAGACAGAGCTTGATGTCCAATCAACTTAAAGCTCGTCCCATGTTCTGTATTGTCTTTTCAACCGTTCCACTCAGAATTATCGGCTTCTTTAAAATTTGTCATTTGCCTTAACCCATCTGTAATGATAAACCTGTTCTGTTCTAATTTCAATACTGTTCTAATATTAGTACCCCAAACTAATACATACAAGACATAAAGTGCTGTCACCATCACACACACACTCATACTAGACACACATATGTTAACTGCTCATTCTCAATGTTTGCCCTTTCCTTATATCATCGTTAAAAGGATTTAAATTTTAAATAAGATTTTAAACTTCACATTTTCCTGTAGCCTTTCCCTAATTTTACATGGTCTCTTAACCACTTTCAAAGCATGTCTTGTTCATTATTCATTAGATTTTTAGACAAGTCAGCTGGGTTGTTTTGGATTCATTATCATTATTTTTCTTCAGCTTGCTCTAGCAGGCCGATAACAGAAAGACAGACACAGTTACCCTTCCTTCTTCAGCTCAAGCAGTCTCTCTCACTATAAATCAATTTCTTATACCAAAATGTAATATTAAATTTATTACAATAACCTTTGACCATCCACCTTTGTTATCCAGACTTAAATCTACAAAGCTGTCTTCATCTTTAGTCACCACCATGTCTAACGACCTTCAGGAGTTAGAACTATGTTATAGACTAGTTCTAAATCAACTTCTATACATTTTCCTTGCCCATAAGGCAACCGACATCAAAAAGTTTTATTACTGTCTCCACAACAATTAATAATGGCAATCCCCCTTACGGTCTCAGCTGGCTCTTGAAAGCCCATTGCCATTAGCTCTTTGTCTATAATTTTCTTCTCAGGGTGTTTTCCCCCCGGTTTAGTTGCAGACACTTGTCACAATGAAAAACAAGCCATACAACTAATGCGGTTTCTTCTGGTGAGTGGTATAGAGGAGCTTTTGCATCATGGGGAAGACTGGCGTGACTCGTCATAGCTTCATCTCCCCCTAACGGCATAAGGACGCTGCTGGCCTCACAGCTCCTGCTCAACTCTCATACCTGTCTCACATAAAACACCCCCATTCAGGAAATGCCCAGTGACTTTACGTGAGCCCTCTGGCTTGGGTTGCCCCCTGTCTGGCCAAAGAAGGTCTTACCCGTCATCGAGGTGGTCACTCGTGCCCACTGGTGACCGCTTTTTTCCCATCACAGAATCTTTGACCGTTTTCTTCAACAAAATCTGTTGTTCTCTGGAGCTTAGGAAAGGCACGTTCAAGAGTCACCAGAGCCATTCTCATTGCCTAATAGTGTTCACACAGGGAGACAGGTCAATAACAACAGTATTTAATCACTTAAATCCATTATTTTATCTTAAAAGCAGAAACCCTAGCTGCTTAGACTATACTCAGCGAATTTGGATCGTCTGTACGTTCAGTGAACTTTACCTGTAGACGGAGCCATCGGTCCTGAATGGTGGAGACTAAATGAGACAAAGAAGTTACTGGTCCTAAAATAAAATAAAATGTCTTCAAGTTCTGCATTATTATTTTAAAGACTTCTTTAAAGTCATTCAGTTTTACATTTACAAATACAAATTGCCCTTTATGGCAATTGTTTCTTTAAACATCTCTGTGTCTATGATTCTTCAACTGAAACTGTGCTTTACTACAAATAGCTTATCACAGATAACAGCTTTGAGCTGACATTGAATGAGAGAGACTCTGAGGCATTCAGGACTGGCACACTGCACTCTCATAAACTTCTAACATCAAACCTTTATCTACCATCCTATAGCTTTATCCCAGCTTAAGGCATATTTGCCAGAAATTACATGTGTTTCCAAATAAACATAATTTTTATAGTTGTCTTTATTTAGACATTACAAATTTCCACTCAGATTGAGTCTCTGTTGCACTGGCAGTTTTCAGCCACAGTACACATCAGATCCAGATAAGCAAACTGTTTCATTACAGCCAATAATAAACTTATCTTTTGAAAGCAAAACATCAGCTTCTAGTTCTTTCATGGTCAACTTTTCAAGCTGTTTGTTTAATCAGCATTCAGCAACTGTTAATCCAGTATTGCTTCTGCTTACTTGATCTTAAATAAAAATAATTATTTTAGTTCTAAATAATGTTTCACATTTCTCAATCTTGATTTTAGTGTCAAGTTCTCAATTACGTTAACTTTGACAAGGCCAGCACTCTCTGCTTGATACATCTTTTGCAATTATTATAAATCATTCGTGAGATTAGTCTCTCTCCTTAATCTAAACCCTTTCTAAAATGTTTAATTAAAACACAATCATCCTGTTAGTTACTTTGATATATTTTGCAACTCACATTTGTTGGAGTCATTAATTTTACATCAACCTGTATTCATCAGTTCACTTTTATAGATCTTGTCTTTCTTATAGGATTCACTTTAAGACTTCAATCTTTTGACCTTGTTTTTATCTCTTATTTCTCAGACGAAAAATGTTACTGTCGTCATTTAAACACTGATCTACTTTCAAAACCCACATTATTATCAGAAATGTGTCACTATCACATTTTCAAACACCTTGGTGGGCATTTAGTTACCTATTAAATTGTCCTGATGACCACCAAACACTCTGTCATCTAGTGAATTTGTTTCAGCCTCAACTTCAGCATCAGACACCTGTCCTTGACTATAGTTTGATCACTGTGAGCTTGCAAACGGCTCCAACTTACTGCACACTCTTGAAGCAGTGTGTGTCCCATTTCAGGAATGTAAACAGAGCCACTGATAATCAGTCCTCTGTATTCTTTTACAGTCCACCATTCGCGGATTTAATCACAATAGCCAAATCATAATCTTCATCATTTTATTGGCGGAACATAATTTCATGAGCAGCACAGAAAATGCTCAAAATATTCGAATTTGTTTTCTGTCTTTACACATTTCTCCCAGCTTATCTTTTACAAAACATCATCTGCAAATCTCTTCAAAGTGAGATCTTCTGAGCAGAGCTGTTTACAGCATTTGCTCTCTTCTGTCTCACTATTTATTTATTTATTTTCCCGGACTGTTCCGTTACTCTTCATAAAGTGTAACAATTTGTACATCATTATTTTCATTACAACTGGTTTGAAGCCTTTTCCCTTCCATCACATGGTTAGTCTGCAGATTCAACTTAATATTATCATTATTGTCTCAGTCTTATCTCTACTGTTTCTCCAAAGCAGATTATATTACTCAGTCCGTAAATTACACAGACAACCATTATAGCTACTTGCTTCAATACCCTTATTTTCTTAACATTAATAAAATAAAGCAGATATATCATCATTTCAATCATTTTTTTATCAAAATCTAGAATTGTTCCCCATTCTGCTTAAAACATTCCTCATATCATGTTAATCCCTGTCAATCATACAATGCCTTATTTTATTCTAAAACTGACTTTTCATTTCACCATTTAAACAGTTAATTTGACTTCCATAAATTCTGTCAGACCATGTCTATTTTCATCACATATAGTTTTCTGCTATATTTCTCCTTTCTTTTCCCTACATGCCAGTTCCCTCATTATCCTCTCCTTTCTTTTCTCAAACATGCCAGTTCCTTCATTATCTAACCAGTACATGATTGTTTGAACAATCCCCACACACACATATCTCACACACCAACCTTTTTGTTTTTTCACTTCCCTCTTCCACCAAGTCTCACTTACAGTTCCCTCTATTTCACACAGACAGCCTTATTGCTTCTTGCTACAATCCTTGTCATATAAATTTAAGTTCTATAGACATCTAATGTCATGCATCCATTTACTGGATGAAGAAGTAAAAAAAACATTATTTCTCCTGGCAGTTTGACATTTTATCTTCAAGCCAACAATCCATTATCTGTTCACATTTTTTTTACACACATGTTGAACACAGACACAACTTTTGTTTCTCACTGCTCTGTTCAACTGATTCCCGCACCATCTTTAATGTTGTGGCGCTCAATACCTCATTTGACAAAACACCGGTGTACCAAATTTCGCAAGCTTGCTCTGAGACTTCCCCATACTGGCTGCTTTTCTCTCTGTTCTCTGTGGATTTCTCACCGCGCGTTCTCTTTATCTGTCAGGCGTCCCCGTTACAGACCCGATTTTTTCTTTTAACCCAAATCGGTCGGGTTGCACTCGTTAGTGCCCTCCTAATTAAGGTTTACCAAAAAAAATCTTTTCTGGCTCCCCCTAATTAGCCTCAGCACCTAAAAAACAATTTGCTCCGTGGTGGAACAACTGATTTTCAGGTTACCTATCTGTTTGAAACTTCTTGATCCGCTACAAATCTCAGTTAATCTCAGATAATTTTCGTATCTGTTTGAAACCTCTTGATCCGCTACAAATCTCAGTTAATCTCAGATAATTTTCTCTCGTATCTGTTTAAAACCTTCTTGATCTATCTATAGATCTCAGTTAAAATCCAGATTACGCACCACAGAGACAGCCCTCAGCCAATATGGTTCAATTTCTCTCTTTCCCCTCTATTAAACTGAATTTGCTTTGCTTACCCAGAGATGTTGTTCCGTGCCACTTGCGGGTTCTTTAGATTCCAGTGGTCGATTCTCCCGGCCCTGATATCGGTCGGCCCCTCTCTCTCAAGTTTACGAGGTAGAGCTGGAACTTACTTAGTCCAGGTGGCCAAACACCGTCCGATCTCAGGTCCAGGGAACACGTTCAAGGAATATCACTTCTGACACCAAAACTGTTGTGGCAAAAATTCTCAAACAAACATCACTGCGTAAGAGACACTCAGAGTCAAATTATATAAAATAGAAGTATTTATTCTTGCAAGAATAGGAGCAGTCTAATACACAGTTGTTACCCTGTGCAGAAGAGTGACACACCCCCCAGACAGACTGAACTAGCTTTTATCTTAGTTTCAAGGCCTTTCTTCCCCCCAGAGCCTTCCTCCCAGTAGTTTTCCATAGACGTCACTAGTTGGCCCACTAAGCTCCCCTGCACCAAATGGCCTTCTGACATCTAGGTCAGAGGTCCTTGTTCGTCTGTTCTCTGGAGTGTCTCCCTCTTCTGCCTCCCCAGGTACATAAACAGAATCCTCTCACTACAAGTGAGAGACACACATGTGACATTCTTTGAATCATCTACTAAAGATCAATGAATATCATTAAAATTGCCACTACAGAAGCATCAGTAGAGGACAAAAACACTGATGATGGGAAACGGCCATACGTGGGGTTCACAGCAGAGCATGTTGTACCATAAGATGGAGCCCCAGGCACTAGGTAACTGATTCACGTGGGAGATCACCACAATCGGAAGTGATATGTTCTGTTTAATCACATTAAAACAGGTCAGGTCAGAATCACTGATCAACAGCTCAAATGTCTTGTCTACCCATGTTATTGTTATAGTAACTGTTTCAGAGTACCTTACCGATAAATCAACACATAATTCTGGCTGAACGAGTTGAGTTTCAAATCTAAGTAAGTGCAGCTCCTCAGAAATGATGAGAGAAGTCTGTAATAAAAGAAAAAAGCATCAGCCATTCATAATGATCCATTTCAATGTATGTGTTTTATGGCTTACCTCATTGGTTCTGTTGTTACATTTCATTTCCTTTAATTGCTGTGGGGAGAAAAGAGAGCAACGTGTATTTATGATGTGCAATAATGTCTTATCTGTTTGTCCTGGGGTTTTCCACAACATACCAAATGGCGAAATTCAGCTGCTAGACATCCATTGGATTCCTCTAAGTTGATAACTTTAGAAGTTGTCCCTAAAATATTGAATTTTCTACATCTAGAAAACAGACAATTGGATTATTTGAGCTTTGGTGGCGTGTATTCAAATGCTAATGGTGAGCCATTAAAATATTAGAGTTTGTCATTATGTATTGCAGGCTTATTATCTAGTGATTAATACATTGATCACTGTAATACTGTACAGTATAGTAATATAGTTGCAGGATTACAGTCTTGTTCAAATGTGGGTTGCAGAAGCTTTTGTGGTTGTTGTGTGGGCCACAATTAAATGTTTGTTAACCTCTGCTTGCTATATATCTAAATACATCGGCTCATTCAAAACATTATAGTAATAAATCACATTTGAACTCTGAGTTTTGGCGTAATATGTTACGTACCCTTTTACTGTGTCATTCTCTGTTAAATCTCTACAGGAGAAAAACAAATATACTGTATGAATACACAGATGATAGATAGATAGATAGATAGATAGATAGATAGATAGATAGATAGATAGATAGATAGATAGATAGATAGATAGATAGATAGATAGATAGATAGATAGATAGATAGATAGATAGATAGATAGATAGATAGATAGATAGATAGATAGATAGATAGATATTACTTACTTGTCAATAGAGACTTTTACTTTGAGTTGACAGTTCAGTTCAGGGAGTTTGACTAGTGATCTACAAAATAATAAAACATATTTAGATTAGATATTGGCTACACAACAACATCACTGAAATAGCATCTATTAAATTGAGTGACATAACAGCGTCAGTGACTGTAACTTTAACCCACCTGATCTTGACTGTGAACTGAACTCCAGTCTTTATCACCAAGGGTCTCTGAGGATGTGTGGGCATACACGGCTGTCTCTCCACCACAAGAGAACTGAAAGACACGTCACAACCGCTGTCATCCTGTTCAAGACTATAATCTTTCAGAAATGACGTAAACCACAGAATATATTCAAATTCCCCCGTGAACCTTAAACCCACAAATCGTTGTATCAATAACCAGCAGTTTGTCTTTCTCCAGCTTGTGCTAAAGACATATAAAGGGAAGAATAGTGACGGTGTTTTGTCTCACTTTGATATAAGGTTTTTGAAGAGTGAAAGTGCCTGTTCATCCAGCTGGCTCTTGCTCAGAGTGAGAGGGTCGTTGTTGTAGGTGAACTTCTGCACCAGTTCCTGAACTTTCTTCAGCTGCTGACGGATCTGCTGCAGACACTCTGCCACCACTGTGAACCTGCAGCACAAATCATGCAGTAGCTAATTATAGAAAAATAATACATCAGTACCGAGGACAGCACCAAAACAAATATAAGAGCAATATGAGCTCATCAGATCCAGCTAATTATTGAATAATAAAAATTATTTACTTATCAAAACGAAAATCTTAGTCACCATGAAATAAAATGTATTGGAACATTCCAGTATTTAAATGATTTATCTTTGCACACATCCTTTTTTTTTTTATTCATGTGCCCTCGTAATCTTTAATCAAAATAACTCCCCCTCTCTCCTCCAACGACATCACAGCAATAGCAAATGACAACGATCCAATCAATTCCAGACAAAATTAAGTTATTAAGTTATTAGGTTAACTATATTTTTTTCCTTACATTTGATAATGAACTCAGACAAGCTCGTTGCCTACTCAATTTTCATCGGTTCTTTGTGAATTGGAATGTGTGAAATGGATTGTGGGTGATTTAAGGATGCGAAGGATACACGTGATGCATCCTTCAAAATGAGCTAAATGAAGGACGCGAAACGAAGATCCTTCAAATTGAGACGGCCTTCAGTGGCGCTTGATGACGTGGCAGCCGAGATATGCAGCCTTACTAGGATCCAGCCTTCAAGCACCCATTATTTTGTTTCCAGCTTGCGATACAAGTAATCTGGAGAGGTTCTCACCAGCTCTGCAGCTGGTCCAGACACGCATTGGGCGGACCACCGATGCAAGCCATCTGCTGCCGCTTCTTCCACTCGGGTAACTCATCTGATATGAGTGTGAGCTGGATCTGCTCTGCTAGAGTCAGTACGTTAGCCATTTCCTTTATCACCACCTGCACACACATATGCTATATTGTAGAAAAGATATATGATACTGAAGAAAACGGCAACATTAAGCACATTCCTATTGATGTGAACTCAAAACTTGCAGCTACATCTACATCTTACCATAATCTCGACCTACCTCTCTTTTCATGCTTAGCCCCATAAACATTTGTCGAATTGCCAATTCCTCCTGCTGGATTTCTTTTGTTATCTGGCCATTCATATCAACTTCCACTGAAAATATAAAAATAAAAAATTATTTGTTCATTCAGACTGTTAAAAATACCACATCTGTGTAAAATCTAACATTGATCTGACCAATTACAGATATCCCAAAGTGTTCATTGATATCATACCAGAGCGAAATAATGAGAACGTGTCCGTTACCTCGACTCTGCAAAGTCTTTCTCTTGAAGTCATACTCATCTTGTACATCCTCCAAAACCTGAATTTCCTGTTCTATTTCCTAGAAGCAAATAAATATTCCACAATTGCAGATGGTTTGTGAAACTGTAGTCACTTCTAGAAATAGTTTTTCGGAAATGTGGATAATTTTCGTGGTAAAGACCCCAAAAAATTCAATATCAGCTCCAAAACCTAATCATTATTCACTGAGATGTTTTACCTGCACGTTCGTCTTCAAGTTGTTGATTTTATTGCCCAAATCATTTTGTTGTTCCATCATGAAATTCCCCTGTGATGAGTTACCTTTACCCTAAAAACAAAATTACAGACATGAATGACAACACAAGCGCGGGTTTGAAATGACAGCTGTGACGCAAGGGTTGCACTTTATTTTACAGTAGGCGCATTTACGTGAACTTACAGTGTACTTACCCAAGAAAGTCTTGGGTAATATGAGGTAACTACATGGGTTAAGGTTAGGTTTAGGAGTAGGTTGAGGGTTAATACCTAGTTACCAAGTTATTGAAATTACTATAATATTAATAATAATAATTAGTTACATTTATATAGCGCTTTTCTAGGTACTCAAATCGCTTTACATATGGAAGTGGAAATCTCCTCAACTGCCACCAATGTGCAGCATCCACCTGGATGATGCGATGTGCCAGAACGCCCACCAGCTTATTGGTGGAGAGGGGACAATCAGTATATGGGGATGATTAGGAGGCCATGATGGACAGAGGCTACTGGTCAAATTTAGCCAGGATCCCGGGGTTAAATTCCTAATCTTTCGAAGGACATCCTAGGATTTTTTATGGCCACAGAGAGTCAGGTCCTCGGTTTAACGTCTCATCCAAAGGACGGTGCTCTTTGACAGTACAGTGTCCCCGTCACTATACTGGGCATTAGGACCCCCTGCTGGCCTCACTAACACCAGGGTCAACCCTGCTTAGCTTCAGAGGTCAACCAGTCTTGGGCTACAAGGTGATATGGCTGCTGGCCAAACAATAATAAGTACATAGTATGTACAATACATGATGGGGAACAGGACTGTAAAATAAAGTACAACCGATGCAAAACTAAAAGCCTTACTTGTGTACTGAGTGCAGTTTCCAGTATCTTTCTCTCTTCACTCAGAGTGTTAGCTATGATCATAGCCATGTGAACAGGATCCTCCTGGAAGTGCTCCTAATGGGAGACGATTAATTCCATTACCTGAGCTATTTCATTTTAGAATAATCAAAATAATTATATTGAATGTAATCTTTTTTGAAAAACCATATAATTTTTTTTCCACCTGTAGGTTACGCTTAATTTTGCGTATATTATGCTGTAAGAGGAAGTTGTTTCCCAGGTTGAGACGGCTGTAGTGCTCATCAAGTTGGTTGAGGAGCTCATGGAAGCGTAGGGTGGCCAAGGATACATCACTTGTAACGGATTCCCTGCAACCAATAATAATGCGTAAAAAATTATTTTAATTATCAAATGAAATATGAAATTACAACAAATCTCACCAGTCATGATTCTCAATCCATTGACTGAGATACTGTCGGATCTCCATGGGGAAAGCCTCATCGTAAAGCTGGTCCACTTGCTCCAAATACAGAGAGTCCAGCAGCTGCAGCTGGTTCCAGAGTGTCATCTGCAAACATAAAAACGCAAACCATTATGACATACTGTAATACTGTAACTGTTTACATACTACATCCTGTCTGTGTTTACGTTTGTCACCTAACACTTGTTTTATGCGCAGTTATGTGGACATTAGGCATTAAGCTAATAACAATTATAAAAGTTAATAAAATAAAATAAATAAAATGTGTTATAAAAATGCACAAATGTAATAATATTAAATAATAAATTAGACTTTCATAAAAAGTATTATATTTTTAAATTTAATAAACATCATATTAGAGTTTTAGAGCTTTGCTCATCCATTAAAATCACTTAAAATCAAGGGTTTGATGACGTTCACACCCATAACTGTTCTTTTACGACATGAGTGAGATTAAAGGACTAGATATAATTTTAGAGAGATTAATTAAATGCCTCTATTCTATCATACAATTAATATCCATTAGTTTCAAAGCTGTATGTAACAGAATAAATAAATATATATGCTATGTCTGATGTTTCATTCCATTATAAACATAGAGCAAAATTACTTTACATGACATTACATTATAGTATTCTTCAGTTTTCCCACAGCCTTTTACAAGAACGAATTCAGATAAAATTCTAGACAACATAACAGAAAATTACCTTTCAACATGTAAGTTGGGTCAAGGCACAAAAGGAGTATTTCTCAGGCTAACTAGACAACACACACGTAGCTTAAACTGTCTCTGCTTCAGACTTTTATTCTCTTTAGTGGCCACAAAATGGTTATACATGAAAAACTGACGCAGGTTACAGCCCACATTGTCATTGTAGGCCAATCGGAATGCTGTAATTACCATATGTAAATATCCTAGTGATGACAACCAATAATGTTCTAGTGCGTAAACTAAACCGCGCCCCTTTAGCGACTGGCTGTTCCAGCGAAGTGCAGCCTTCCCTTGACAATCACACAGCTTACAGAATAGGAACTGCTGAGAAAACAGAAACTTAGCGACACACTAGAAATCAATAATAAATACATACATACATAATTAAAAAAACATTCATAATAAGTAGCTAAGTTCCTTCAATCAATAAAAAGACATTTCTGATCCACCACTGACCTTCCGTGGAGCAGTATTTCATGCTGATAGGCTGCGGTCTGGACGGGGGGGGTTGTGAAACTCATGGCATAGCCAGCAAGGCAAGCACGCGTTTTCTGAGAAAGCGAGACCTAAACGAACTGAATGCAGGGATTCAACAGAGAAACGAAACTAGGATTGGCTTCAGTTCACAAGTTCGAAGTTCCCTATCATTATACTATATGCCACTGGATGTTTTTATGGAGACGAGACCCCTTGGCTTTTAAACGTGCTGTTGTAAATGTATAGGCAGAAATGGAGAAGAACAGATACGACGTTTGTTTCACTTAAATTTAAAATGATTTAATGTGATAGAATGAGTCATTCTGTTGTTACCTGTGCCTATACATTACGTTGCTATATTTTGATTAAATGAATGTTTGTGCTGTAATTTTAGGAAGTAGTTCTGTAAAGAGTTTGAATTAAAATATGCTTTGATCAAGCCCACATAACAATTTCTGTAATGTTATCAAACAGGAATGAAAGTTTTACAGTGACACAAACCAACTAATATCGCAAATCCTTTGCCAAATACTTATTGATGATGAATGTATGCATTGCTGTTTTTCCACCAAAATGATGTCACCTCCTGGAAGATGATTTCATTACGGAACTGGGCCAGGTTGTAACAAATCTAGTAAGCTAAGAAAGCCCTTGGCTACAATTTTAATAGAATAATAAGGGTTTTCTTAACAGTTTGCTGTTTTTTGTTAGTTAACAGAATGAAAAGTGAAATGGAGGATATAGGAAATACTGATTACCAGTTAAAACAATGTCCTTTGAATACACCTGACATATTTTTTAAATAATACTTTATTTACTTTTAATATTTTTAAAACATTGGCTTAGTCCAAAGTAGTGAAACTGATGAAAATTAGCCCATATGTTGACTTAATTGTGATATCAAGAAATAAAATATGATTTCTATCCTTCTATTGTGAGTTTAATAGTTTTAATATTTTATCCAATATATTAAGACATGACAGGTATATGAAAATGTACTTCAAAGTGGTGTGTGTATTGCTACAGAAATGATACTCTTTATTATGATCAACTTATGATTCATACTGTAGTCCTGTCAATCGTTTTTTGATAGCATTTCCCTTATGATAAACATCAGCACTTTTTGCCACATCAGCATACCAAAAGGAATGAAGTAGACGTCAAATTGTTTGCATATTTAGTTGCACAAACGAAAAAGACTTAATTCATATTTGCACAAACTCAAAAGTCAAGTCTATAAAGCCAGGTGTCTGAAAAGAAATGTCTGAATTTAAATGCCATAAATCATATTGCAGGCATTGAGTGCATGCATCTAGAAATAGACTTTAATGGCAGTTTTTTTATTCACTTCCACACGGTTACATGGAACATGGTTATATTGCTATTTATATCTTAAAATGGCTGGATTTACAGTGAAAAGTGAAACCACTTCACATATGCTGCAATAAGAATGTGCTAATTAGTCTTTCCCATGTTGGAACATGCTGGCTGCTGCCCACTCGACAACATTTCCATCATCAAAATGTCAACAACCACAATTCCTAGTCAACGTGCCAAGATTACACATTGCATTTTAAGACTGCACATTGTTGGTATTTAGTAAACTGCTATTACTGTCTACTACAACAACAAATAATACAATAATGACAACATAAAACATTTTATTAAAAAAAAAAAAAAAAACTATGGCAACAACAAGCTTGTGATAATATATACATAAACTGTATAATGTGTATAATGTTAGGCAGTTATGTTTAGTCAAATCTGAATTTTACAGATACATGAGACCACATAACTAGAATTTGAATAGTACAATGAATAGTACATGATACATGTTCATATTGACGGTATTTTGGAATATACACTCAGCAAATCAAAGGGAGAGAAATTATGTTTTTAGTAGCATAGAGCCAGAAAAACGTCAATAATTTTATCCCTTAAAACTCATCTTTAATCATCAAAATTACATATCTAAAAGTCTATAAAAATTCTTCATGCCTTAAAATATCTTGAATGTAACTCTACAACCTCGCCTCATTTAGTATAAGCAGAACCATGAATATGCCAATTAGTCCCCGCCTCCACTCACTCACACCAGAGATCCACTCGTTGACGAACACACGTTGACCTGATTGTTTACAAGATAATTTGTGACGTCAAAAAACACAAGCGATTTCAAACCGCGTTTTTGAGACTGTCTTTGGTTCACTGCAGTTTTAAGGAGAGAATACTCAGCAATGGTGTTGACTTGTGCATTTTTACATGGTTTGTCTTAAAGCATATTAAAAACACCACATAGACATATAAACAACATTAAAAACTTGACTTGCACCATAGGGGGACTTTAAGAATGGCAAAAGAAACCAGAATACAGAGATGGAAAGCTTCGAACCCATCTAAAATCTTGGATCTGAGCGAAATCTGGTTGTTCTACGGTGAATTCATCTGCAATGTAAACAAGAAAAATGTGTCATGTCATTTTCTGATTAGTTTGCTTTTCTTAAATATGGATGCTCAAACAGTTGTGTTTTGCTTATTAGTGACAGCCCCAAATTACCCACAAGATATGGTTCTGAGCAACAGCCTGAAAAACCCTGAAACCACATTGAATTTAAACAAGGATATAAACTACATTTAATGGGTTTGAAAATGAATAATACACATTTAAGATTATGCATGGTTAAGTCACTAAGCAAATAAGCAAAAGTGTGACATTGACCATGTAAACAATACAATTTAAAAAAAAATAAAAAAAATAAAATACACATTGTGAAATTTGTTAATATTTCACTCCAATTGCTATGCAAATAATATAATTTGTAATGAAAAAAGTATTTAAAATAAATTTAAATGTTACATTTTTTACCCCACTGTGTGTGTGTAGTCTATATATTTTAGGGCTGTCAAAATTTAAAAAGCTATTAACGTAGCATCCGTTTTCCGTTCTGCTAGTGGGACGCCCGGTGCTATTTTTGGTACAGCGTTGAAACAATGTCTTAAGAACTTAAACTTTTATTATATCAACTTCAAATTTCAATCTCCTGTCTGTGCGACACACACATGACTTGTGCGCACAGAAAGCCTCTTCAGACAGCGCGCATTCTTTGAACAGACAAAAACACACAAACGTATGCCAAAATGCCTTCTTTGTCGAGTATCCTCGTAAGCACAGTCTTAAATGAGTTAAATAAAGTCTTAAATGGCTAAAGAGTTGTGAGGCCATGGGATACGTGTCAGATTCGCGTCTCGTGCTTCAGATCTTTAAGTGACAGAAGCCAAATAAACCTGCTGGTGTGATGTCTGTCATTAATGTACAACCCCATTTCCAGAATAGTTGGGACGTTTTGTAAAATGCAATAAAATCAAGAATCTATGATTTGTTCATTCTCTTGAACATTTATTTTACTTCAGAAAATATTTCCAATGTTTTCACTGACCAACTTAATTTTATTTTGTAAATATAAACAAGTTTTGATTTTGATGGCTGCAACACACTCCACAAAAGTTGGTACAGAGGCATGTTTACCACTGTGTCACATCACCATTCCTTTTAATTACACTTTTTAATCATTTGGGAATTGAGGATACTAATTGTTGAAGTTTTGCAAGTGGAATATTTGCCTAATCTTGTCTGATATAAGACAGCTGCTCAAGTGGTCGTCGTTGCCTGATTCTCCTTTTCATGATGGTTCATACATTTTCAATAAGAGACAGATCTGGACTGCGGGCAGTCAGGCACATCCACTCTACAGTAGAGTGGATGTAGAGTGACTAGAAACCACTCAGTTTTAGCATGTGCAGAATGAGGCCTGGCATTGTCTTGCTTCCCAGGAAAGATCTCATCTTGATGCAAATATATGCCTCCATGTCAGTGGTACCTTCACACAAATGCAAGTCACCCATGCCGTTTGCACTGATGCACCTCCATACCATAATAGATGTTTGCTTTTACACTTGTCACTGATGAAAGTCTGTATGGTCCCTGTCGTCTCTGGGACTGAGAACTCGATGTCTGTTTTTCCCAAAAACAAGCTTAAACATGGACTCATCTGACCACAGAACACATTTCCACGGTGTTTTAGACCATCTGAGATGAGCTCGGGCCCAGAGAACTCGCCGGCATCTCCGCATAGAACTGATGTATATTTCTCTTTGCGTAACAGAGATTCAAGTGGCATTTCTAAATGCAGCGTCAGACTGTGTTAAGTGAAAAAGACTGAGAAGCTCCGTTTTCACCCAAACATGATCCCATCACTTATTACCAATTCATCAACTCATTGTGGACTGTTATAAAAGAGTTGGATAATCAAACCTTTTGAATCTTTTCACTTTTATTTTGCCTCTGTCCCAACTTTTCTGTAGTGTCACAGCCATCAATATCAAAATATGTTTATATTTACAAAATACACTTATGTTGATCAGTGAAAACATTGGAAAACTTTTCTCTGTACTTTTGTCAGGTTAACAAATTAACAAATCACAGATTGTGAATTTTTCTGGAAATGGGGTTGTAAATCAAAGAACAAAAGACAAAGAAAAAAAAATCACAGAAATTCACTTATTGCTCTTGACTGAATAACTTCTTTAGCTTTAATAAGGATTCATCTATATTAAAATTTATAACTTATGCAGTGAGGAACTGTGAAGTAACTATATTTAATTTCTGTATATTTCCTCCCTGTTAGATCAAATATTTAAAATAACTGTCTTTATGTTGTTTCTACATTAATTTGGAGATTAAAGATGCAGTAGGTGATCTGGGAAATGCTAATGTTAGCCTGCTAGCATTGAAAGCATACAATCTCACCCTTCCTGCAAATCGCCGTCCAAACCATGCCTCCTCCACAACACATGAAGGCACACACACACAGCTGGTCTCAGCAAAGGGTCTCAAGAGACGGCGTTAAACTACCTCATGTCTCAAAGCACATAAAATAACAATAATAATGAACGTAAACAACTTGGAGAGCTCTGACCAGTACCAACTGACTGCTGCAGATTCATTGCGGCATTGATACTGTTAATATGGAAACACATGATTCAAATGTGTGAGGACATGAACAGCTCCGGTTAGAACGTCACGGGTTGGCAACCTCTTAATTACGGCAGTTATGGCGTGAACGCAGCATAAGCTCGTTGTTTTGGAGGAACTGTAAATGTGGCAACTGTTTGTTTGCGGTGCTCCATGACCAACATCGGTCTAACTCTGCACAGCATGAAACGCGCTGATGACGTATTGTATTATTTCATTCGGACTGAATATAATGATTGGATTTATATTCCTATGCCTTCCACAGACAATATATAATTATAAAAATATATTTAGACCATAGTGATTGCTATCAGGATATGAGAAGACATTCAACCAGTATTACAAGAAAACTTTCTGTAGAGAATCATCAATCTATTGCACTTTTAACTGTGAAATTATTACAATTTAAAAATGTACTCAAAACTTGTCTTTAACTAATGTTAGGTGCGATTAATCATGATTAATTACAGAAAGTTAGCAATTAATTCGTGTTTTTTTTTTTTAAATCGATTGACAGCACTAATTATATATATATATATATAAATATGTAAAAGATGATATTTACAGCGCTTTCAAACTCAAAGGGACTGAGATGCTGGGTGATAATTTCAAACATTCCAGGAGACATCGGAGGTTCAGGAGAGGAACATGCATGTTGGACTGGACCACTGAGAAATGAGGACATCAAAGAAAGTAAAAGAAAATCATTATCAGTTCATCATACAATCATGCAACACTGAGAGACAACAAATTATCAAATTAAATATTAATCTGAAAGAAATTAAGGTACTCACTTCCGACGGGAAATTGGAACTAACTGTGTCTGAATGTAAGGACAAACTGTAAAAGGAAAAAAAAAAACAAAAAAACAGCATTTTAGCATATGCTATTTCTAATCTTTCCACAACTGTGCACTTTCCACAAATATAGTTAAAAAAATAGGGCCAGAAACAAATGGTCGGGGAAAGAGAGGCTCAACAATAAATTTAATATTAAATTAAATATTATATGAGCTAATTATAATGAATGTGAAACACAAGTACAGTATAAAACTTTGATTTGTGTGACTTTATAATTTTCTAACAAAATACATAAAGTAAACATTAACATTCAATAGAAAAAAGTACGGAGCCCCCCTAGTCCCACTTTGTCAAAAAAATTTATCATAACTATCTCGTGGCCTCAAGATAAGTATCTCGTGGCCTCAAGATAGTAACTCGTGGCCTCAAGATAGTATCTCGTGGCCTCAAGATAGTATCTCTATCTCGTGGCCTCAAGATAGTATCTCGTGGCCTCAAGATAGTATCTCGTGGCCTCAAGATAAGTATCTCGTGGCCTCAAGATAGTATCTCGTGGCCTCAAGATAGTATCTCGTGGCCTCAAGATAGTATCTCTATCTTGAGGCCACGAGTTACTATCTTGAGGCCACGAGATAGTATCTCGTGGCCTCAAGATAGTATCTCTATCTCGTGGCCTCAAGATAGTATCTCGTGGCCTCAAGATAGTATCTCTATCTCGTGGCCTCAAGATAGTATCTCGTGGCCTCAAGATAAGTATCTCGTGGCCTCAAGATAGTATCTCGTGGCCTCAAGATAGTATCTCTATCTTGAGGCCACGAGTTACTATCTTGAGGCCACGAGATAGTATCTTGAGGCCACGAGATACTATCTTGAGGCCACGAGATACTATCTTGAGGCCACGAGATACTATCTTGAGGCCACGAGATACTTATCTTGAGGCCACGAGATACTATCTTGAGGCCACGAGATAGAGATACTATCTTGAGGCCACGAGATACTATCTTGAGGCCACGAGATAGAGATACTATCTTGAGGCCACGAGATACTATCTTGAGGCCACGAGATACTTATCTTGAGGCCACGAGATACTATCTTGAGGCCACGAGATACTATCTTGAGGCCACGAGATAGAGATACTATCTTGAGGCCACGAGATACTATCTTGAGGCCACGAGATACTATCTTGAGGCCACGAGATACTATCTTGAGGCCACGAGATACTATCTTGAGGCCACGAGATACTTATCTTGAGGCCACGAGATACTATCTTGAGGCCACGAGATACTTATCTTGAGGCCACGAGATAGTTATAATAAATTTTTTTGACAAAGTGGGACTAGGGGGGCTCCGTAAAAAAGTGTATTAAACATGAATAAAATGAAACACTCCAGTGGACAATGTAGACCAAATTATGCTGTCATTTAATAGGCTAACATTTTTTCTTATATCTCCCATAAAATATAGAAAAAGGTTGTTTGATCATTTAAAAGGTTCATTTAAATGGTTTGGGAACAGGGCTGAGTAGTTAATCACGATGAATAGTCAAAAATAGTGTAAAAATGTAGTGTAGAATTGCAAATAATCAAAGATATTTGCTTTACTGTATCAACCCCGTCTCTTACCAGAAGGGCCATTTGGAATTCCTAAAGACAGAGGTGCTTATAGTGCTCATATGTATGTATTTCGCTGGTCTACGAATTGCCACACCTCAAAGGGTTAGTTCACCCAAAAATGAAAATTAAGTCATTAATTACTCACCCCCATGCTGTACCAACCCCGTAAGGCCTTCGTTCGTCTTCGGAACACAAATGAAGATGTTTTTGATTAAATGTGACAGCTGGATCACTCCTCCATAGGCTCCCTAAGGGAATGAAACTTGACGGCCCAGAAAGTCATTAAAGAAACTGTTTAAATATTCCATGTCGCAACAGTGGCTCAACTATAAGTTTATCAAGCGACGAGAATACTTTTTGTGCGAAAAAACTAACAAAAATAACGACTTTATTCGACTATTCCTTTTCTTCCTTGTAGGCCTGAAACGAGACTTCAAGAGATTTCCACGACGCACGCGCGAGAACTTAACTGAAGTAGTTGAAGGAGATCGCAATTCTCGCGCATGCGTCGTGGAAATCTCTTGAAGTCTCGTTTCAGGCCTACAAGGAAGAAAAGGAATAGTCGAATAAAGTCGTTATTTTAGTTTTATTTCCGCACAAAAAGTATTCTCGTCGCTTGATAAACTTATAGTTGAGCCACTGTTGTCACATGGAATATTTAAACATTTTCTTCATTGACTTTCTGGGCCATCAGGATTCATTCCCTTAGGGAGCCTATGGAGGAGTGATCCAGCTGGCACATTTAACAAAAAATATCTTCATTTGTGTTCCGAAGACGAACGAAGGTCTTACGGGGTTGGTACAGCATGGGGGTGAGTAATTAATGACTTAATTTTCATTTTTGGGTGAACTAACCCTTTAAGTACGGTGGGGGAAGTTGTAATGATCTGATTGGTCAGTTTAAATGTCTCACATTTGGGTTTCAGTCACATGGTCAAGGAAGAGATAAAAGAAGATTGTAACTGTTGCTCTGTCTCTTCTTTTCATCTGGGTCCCTTTCTTAGGGCACTCTTTTTTGCCTCCTCTTTTCTTTGTATCTTTCTCTCTACACTTTCTCACTCTCTCCCTTCCTATCTCTCAGGTAACAGTCTACATATATGCTGGGTATGTTTTTATCATCTCATGCATCTATTTTGTACCTATTTTAAAGGGGTCATATAATGGTACATGCACTTTTACAAGTTGATTGTACTGAAATGTGTGTTGGCTTGGCAGTGACTGTACACAACCATGATGTACACAACCATCATAAAATTATAAAAATCCATCCAGTGTCTTTTTTAAATCTCCTTATATGTTTTCCCCAGAGCCGTTAAATATGAGAGTTGCGACACACTTTGATCTCGCCGCCACGCGGTCACGTGGTTCATGTAGCTCTACATAGTTCCAAACAAATCCGCGTTGCGAATGGTTTTTAAAGCGGGGCAGACAGCAGCAGCTATATTTGCAGCAATAATCGGTAAATATTGACGCATAATGTACATTGATTATTACGTTGACACTTAAATGACTTGCATAAGATCATTTTTTTTCTGGGGAGTAGCAGAAACACAGCATTAATACATTTTTGTGTTTATTTAGGAGGGAAATGGGGTGCTCCCATAACGTAGAATACAGCAACTACCATTTGCAGCAAATTTCTGTAAATATGATGGAGAGTGTGGTCAGTTTGAAATTAAACTGGAGATATGGTTACTGAGTGGAATGATTCATAACATTAACGTTACTGTTAACGGGATTAATTTCAGTAGGCTATACATTTACATACTGTAGCTACACAGTACATCGTATGCATGTATTTGTGTGCGTTCTGATGAATGGTTTGGTTTGAAAGGATGTAGCGGTACATTAGCCATAGTAAAATGAATCCTATAACGTTAATGTTAGATCGTATTTATAGTTATTTCACTCAGTAACCATCTCTCCAGTTACACACACACACACACACACACACACACACGCACATCATTCTAATATGTGGATTTGATGCTCAAAAAACATTCATTATTACGATCAATGTTGAAAACAGTTCAGTTTTTGATGAATGGAAAGTTCAAAAGAACAGTGTTTATTTGAAATAGGATCTTTTGTAACATTATAAATGTCTTTACTGTCACTTTTAATCAATTTAATTCATCCTTGATGAATAAAAGTATTGATTTATTTAACTTTTATGTCAATAAAGCCCTTTGAATTGAATACATTTTGTTGTGTTTTGAATTTTGTAGGGAAGGGGTTAGTGAAGTGTTGGTCACGTAAGCTATAGCTGCAATTAACCTATTATCTTCCAATAAACATTAACTAAAACTGGCTACATAAAATATAACTACTGACTAGAATCACGAGAGTTCGGCTAATGTGTGTAAAAGTAAAAAAAATTCAGTAATTTCATTAATTTACCAGCGAGCGTACTTCGGAAACACTGAAAATGAATGGGGTTCAATGCTGGAACTATTAGTGTTTGGAACTATTGGCTGCTCCACGACACGCGTTACTTCCGCATTCCAAAGTTCCTATGGCAGTCTATGGGAGTGTCGCAACTCTGTTTTTCAACGGCTCTGGTTTTCCCCTGCCTCAAATTGAGCCGTTCGATTTTGTGACGTCACTAAATCGGACGCCCCTCCCACGATTGTTGATTGACAGCAGCGTTTCAACACAGACCCGCCTTCGCTCGTGAGCGAGCTGTCAATCATAGTCCGCGCGGACCGGCCCGGTCATTGTTGATATGCTGGAGCACTGTCTATGAGCAGAATGGCGTCTAAGCGATTGTGGTGTTCTGATCTTGGGTGTAATAACGAACACAGCAGTCATTTTAATGTTCCTAAATCCAACCGCTTAAGACGCAGTGGCTGGGTTTGTTTTCGAAGGGAATATTCCCCACGAGCAACGTCAATGCTCTCATGTTTGCAAGAATCATTTCACACACCAGACTGCTTTATAAACGAGGATCAGTATAAAGCTGGTTTTGCTAAGAAGCTGCTCATGAAAAAAGGATCGGTACCAGATATTCGTGTTCCTGCTGAACCTCCAGAAGAACTGAAGTGAGTGTAACGTTTTATTAAACTTTATATTAATATTTATATTAATCTTTGCAAATCGCTAGCTGCACGCTTCACAATGAATGCATCTAAGGTTTACACTCAGGGGACATTACGGCATGTTTTCTATGTATGACGTTCTCAATATAATTCATAATCCCACGTTTATACTGAACAACGCGTTATGGTTATTGTGTTATTGTGTTCAAACGGTGTACGCACAGAACAGAGAGGCGGGGTGAGCAAAGCTCATTATCATTTAAAGTCATATGCACTGAAACGGCGTGCTGAAAACAGAGCTGTTTTTGACCAGGTAAAATAAGTGTTTTCTTACAATACTAATGAGAATTTTTAATTAAAGTATATTACAAACTTTTAATTTAAACCCTAAAGAATCATATTAGCTTGTTAAAAAATGGCATTATATGACCCCTTTAAGTGTAACCATAACCAGATATTGTCTACTACAAATGATGAGCTAACTCATTTTGATTTGGTATTAACT
>CM060599.1:44422866-44710366 GCA_030578255.1 Tiaroga cobitis | reverse complement strand
GAGTTGGGTTGAAAAAGTATTGCATAATATGAATGACCCAGGTTTTCAAGATGTAGACATAATTCAGGAAACATACTTATCGAATGTTGTCTTGACTTTGAGTTGATAATCCACCTCAGGTAACTTAACCAGCAATCTAAAAAGAAAAAAGTGAACTTAAATGGGCAATATTTGTGTTTGACTTCAAGGCAGTCGATTCGTTGCGAAATTAGACTTGTTTACATGAAGAGTTTGGAGGAGGCTGTGGTTCATACCTGACCTTGGTGGTAAACTGCACCTGTGTTTTGATGATTAGAGGTTTCTGAGGGTGTGTGGGCATGCAGGGCTGCTTCTCCACCACAAAGGAGCTGCAAACATGACCATGAAAGATTATCCAGGTCTCCTGATCATCCAGCACATCCTTTCTATTGTTCTCGTTCATTGATTTTAATGCTTTTATGCCACTGTAATCCCAAAGTGAATTGCTGTGCCTTAGTTGTAAATAAATGTAATGTGTTCCCTAAATTGTACCTTTTAATGAGGTGGTAGATGAGGTATTTGACTTGCTCCTCCATCTGAGGTCTCTGGAGAGGGATTGGATCGCTCTCGTAAGTGACTTTCAGAATCAGCTCGCCCAGTTTGTCCAGCTGCCTTTTAATCTGGAACAGACTCTGGGCTGTTAGGGTAAACCTGTAAAAGTGATATCACATAAACATTAGGTTTGATTAAAAGTTTAACAAGACTAATTTCCTTGCAACCATAAAACACCATAACAACACCATAGAAACCAGCCAACTGCCTAGCACGCATTCAGAAAACCTAAGAAACCGCATAGAAAGACTTGCACAACCGTTTAAATAGTTTTTTTAAATGTTTTTGAAAGCAGTCTCTTATGCTCACCAAGGCTAATACAGTAAAAACAGTAATATTGTGAAGTATTATTACAATTTAAAATAACTGTTTTATATGTAATACATTTTAAAAAGTAATTTATTCCTGTGATGCAAAGCTGAAATTTCAGCATCATTATTCCAGTCTTCGGTGTCACATCATCCTTCAGAAATCATTCTAATATGCTCATTTGGTGCTTAATTAATATTTATAAATATTATTAATATTAAAAACAGCAGCTGCTTAACATTTTTTTTGTAAACCATGACATTTTTTTAAGATAGAAATCTTCATTACATTATAAACATCTTTACTGTCATTTTTGGTCAATTTAATGCATAATGCTTAATATAAGTATACATTTCCAAAAAAAAAAAAAAAAAAAATCAAACTGACACCAAACTTTTGAACGGTAGTGTACATCCCTTCAAACTCCAAATCTCTTGCAGTTTTGCTTCCTCCTTGTCTTAACATTGAGCATTGTGACAGACTTTATAGTATGACAACATTTTAAAAATCTATTTTAAACATCATAACAGAAATATTATATTATTTATTTGTATTATATTTCTCTATATTTATATAGCGTTATACCAGTTCTGGAGCTGGTCCAGTCCTATCAGAACCGGTCCTCCGATGCAGGCGATCTGCTGCCTCCGTTTCCATTCCTTAAGTTCAGGGTTAAGCTGGGTGGAAATAAGGGCTTCAATTTCCTTTATAACATCTGCGATCTTTGACAAAATCTCCTGCAAAGGAACAACAAAGTGCAAAAACCAAGTTTAACAATGACCAGCCAACAACAATGCACACACCTGAGCAAAGACGCGTGAAAACACTCAAAACCACTCGTCTGAGGCAGGAAGTTCCCGGGGTAGTTCAAAAAGTACAAAACAATATAAGCAAAACCTTTAACAAACGAGAAGAAGAGAAAATGGTTGTGAAGAGAAACACAGAAGAGAGTAATAACAGCCTAGAGAAACACTTGCCTTTCTTTTGAAATCCAGGCGATTCAGTATTTCCTGAAGTGTGGTGACTTCTTGCTTCATGGACAAAGAGTTCCTCTCAACCGGATCTACAGAATTTTAGAGGATGTATTTCAAAAACCATCTCTCATATGCCCATATTATATTATTTGCTATATATTATTTCATAAAACGTCAGGATGGAGACATTTTTGGAACATATTCTGAAGTTATCATGGTCATTCGATGGCTCACCTCGAAGTTGGAGCGTTTTGTAGCGAAAGTCAAAATCATCCTGCATGTCTTCAAGATACTTCACAGCCTGGTCCAGCATCTGATAGATAGAGCATGTTTGAGTAATTCCACATGTCATGCATGTACTTTTTCATAAACCTAAACCATGTCTGTGATGATAATACTAAACCTATACTAAACGCGAATTACCTGAACGCTGCTTCTAATCACTGCCACTTTGTTGTCAAGAACTTTCTGCTTCTCCAGAGCGGCTGAGTTTTGCATTGACTTCTCCAGTGGTCCCTGCCATTAATGAAATGGAAACATGGAAAACAGAAGATCAAAATCTACAGGGAGCTCCACATGGAAAATTTAGGATTCAACTATTTTAACCTGGAGAATATACAAAAGTTTAGGTTAAGACATTAAAATAAGAAATATTAAGGATCTGCATTATATTAGGTCACAAATCAACATCTGTGTTGGCAATACCTGTTCCTGCATGCTAGCTGTGGATAAGATGCGTCTTTCTTCCCTCAGGCAGTTACAGATGACGGCAGCCATGTGAATAGTATTCGCCTTGTATTTAACCTGAATGAGTGATGCAACAGCGTTTACTGATGTGAGACTGGGAATTCTATTCACACTGCATCGTATACTGGTAAAAAATACATTTTAATGTGAAAAAGGATAATACAGTGGATTTCTGATTAGCTGGAATGTTCTCTGCAATGAGGAAAGCAGGAGAACGTGTGACTCTGAGTGGGGAAAAAAGGAGTAGAATCGCTATCCATTGAGGTTTATTGCTGTTTTGCAGAGGTTAACAATCAAATCACTTTGAAAATGTATTATTAATCAGATCTACAGCATTATTTGAAGTTGCACTTTATTTTATAGTACGTGAACTTACGTGTACTGACAGTGTACTTACCTAAGAAAGTACTGGGTAATAATGTAAGGTAAAATAATTCTAGAAATTATTGTCTGACAGTAAAAGCTCAACACCATTTACAGGAATCATGTATGAGGAATGTGGCATAACAATCAGTTAAGTAATCTTGGAAAGTGAAAGTTAAAATGAATAACCATTGATGTGAATGAAATAGATCATGGCTAAAAATCCAATACATGAAGTTATAGAGGTCTGTTTTGTTTCCAATTAAGAAATGGGTTTGAGTTTTAGCAGATTTGATGTCATTGAGATACAAAAGCAATGATGTTTAATGTCATAATTAATGTTGAACCTGATGCAAAACGTCTAAATGCCTCATGTTTGATTTGAAAGCATATGGCAGATGGAAAAATTACTTGTGTAAATCAACTTATTTTAGTCTGGTCATCACACAAATGGCTTTAGAAGAGTGCACTTTAATTTTTGAGTGATTTTTTCCTTGACATACACACTTCACAGAGTTTCAGATTCATTCAGGAGTTTAAGTGACATTTGTTAGATGGTACAGAAAATAATAATCATCTGTCAAGGTCTTTTGAACTTTTCTGTTTTTAGACAAAACATATTGTGGGTGTTTCGTCTAGACGTTCTTTTTTTCATGCAATATTGATGATATTTATAAAGGTTTTTCCAACATAAAAAACAAAAAAAACAAAAAAAAAAACAGCCATTTTGGCAGCCTCCCTAAATACAGTCTATGTAAATAAGAAAAAAAGATGCTGTCTCCCCACGCTGTGCACTGTCATTTTGTGTTTTGGGGTGGCGAAACCAGTTACAGACAGCTACAGGATGTAATTTTTTTTTTTTTAACAAAGCGAAACCCCCGACCTTTGATTCTTCGGTGGAAGTTTCTTCGGATTTATCTACTGAGAAATCCCCATAGCACCCACTCGTGAAAATACTGCATAATTGAATGAAATGTCTTCAGCAGCCTGAAAATACATTGAGAGTTTGCTTTTGTCAGCGATTTTACTCTCATTTTCTTGTTGTCTTCTTCCTTTCAAGACTTTGCAACTACAGCTAACACATCAAAACAGTATCTTATATTAGAGTACATGTCCGCAATTGCGTATAGACTTCTACGCAATTATTAATATTCTTACTTACTAAATATGGTAAACTCTATGTGAGGTAGGTGACTGTTTCCACTGAAGTCCATGAAAAGTTATCAGAAACCCAGTGGTGTAAAGTAACGAATTACAAATACTCTCGTTACTGTAATTGAGTAGTTTTTTTTAGGAATTGTACTTTTTTAAGTAGTTTAAAAACAGTGTACTTTTACTTTTACTTGAGTACATTTTAAGTGCTGTATCGGTACTTTTACTGCGCTATTTTCCCTGAACCTGCCGTCGCTACATTTATATTAATATTTATTTTTATAATAAGTCATCATGTGACTCCATGCGTGATTCCCGTCAAATCAAATCGCGCGCGGAAAACTTTGCATCAAACCAGCATCAACAGACTTCGATTTATTTTGTTCACGAAGTGACTTTCGGAGACGAGTGGATCTTGAGCCTGGAGGAAGTTCATGCATTTGTGTCTTCATATAGGCAAAAAAAAAACAGCGCAAGCGTCACACCTCACACGTGCTTCAGTGTGTGTGTGTGTGTGTGTGTGTGTGGTACCGGTAAATGAAACTGCGCGTCGGCTGCACCATTCATTCACACAGAACATGCAGGATTCGTATTTAAATTGTCTTTGTGGTTTAATATTCACACACACGCACACTATATCGCGATTTGATTTCAAGTGTACTGAACTGCTTTCTATTTATTCCTCAAAAAATGTACAAATTCCGTGAAATTCCGAGTTATAAATTCCTTTTTTATGACTGGATTTTGTCAGCATTTTAGGGGGGCGGGGGTCGTCCAAAACAATGGTAGGGGAAACACTGTATTTTTAGTGCTAGCAGTCAAAAATAAAACTGTTGGAGAAATATTGAAATACTGTTTCTTTTTTTCTACGAATCTGTGATAAAAGAGTTAGCTACATTTTCAATTTGCAGGGTATAAGGTGGACTAACATTCATAGCATAATACTCACTACTCACTACTCTTGAGTACTTTTAAAAGGGCCACTTTTTACTCCTACTTTGAGTAGTTTTTAGGACCGGTACTTTTACTCTACTCTCACTACATTTTTTGACAAGTAGGCTAACAGTACTTTTACTTGAGTATGCTTTTTCAGTACTCTTTCCACCACTGCAGAAACCACATCTGAGTACACAAGCATCCGTTGACGCAACCGAATACAGCTCTTAAATTATAATTTATAATTAACATTTACTTGAGTTATATTATTGTTATATAATTAGCTTGTTGACTATTACTGTAAATCTCAATATTGAGCCATATGGATTATTTCCTGCTAAATGATCACATAGAAAATATGAGCATCCATTTGTGCATTTAAATAAAGTCATATCAACAGTTCACAGGTACATATGTGCACTTTCCTTTTCTTTCACTTCTCAGAGTAGGTGAGAAAAAATAGGCAAGGAGGCATCACTAAACGAAACTATGCTTTTGATACACAACTGTCATTTAAAGGGCAAGAAAAATGCTTTCATTAATGGAAATGATGATGCCCAGGGTTGCATCAGATGGGTGGAAATAACAGGAGGGCAGTGTGCATCTGTTACCTGTATCTGATGAAATATTCGTTTCAGGTTGTGCCTGTGAAGAAAGTTCTGCTCCTGAGAACACTGCCTCTCCAGCTGAATGAGAAAGTTATTGAAGAGTACAGTAGCCATAGATTCATGGTTTGAAGCTGTTTCCCTGTGGCAATGAAGATAAAAATGCTTTAGGAGGAGGCATAATACCTTTATGCACTGGAATTGTGTTACAAACATAAATAATTTGTATTATGAGCATCAGAATATTTTAGGGTGAATGTTCTGTGATTGCTGTGGAATGGAAATTTAAAATGTGATTGAAAACACTAATTCTGATCAATATGTACAAAAATCCACGTACCAATCTTGGCTTTCAATCCAGTTGGCCAGCACCTGCCTCAGCTCCATTGGAAAGTCATCATAAAAAAAGTCCACCTGTTCGAGGAACTTAATATCCAGTTGCTGGATTTGTTTCCATTGACTCATTGTCTTGCTGGGAAGAAAAATAAAAAGGATAGAATTTAATATTGATTCAGACTTAAAAAAATCTATGAATGAAAATATATTGTAATATATCAAATAAATAAAAACTATATTGCAATCATATCAAAGCAATGGAAACTAAAACGGATAGATTCAACTAATTTTAGGGGAAATTATAGGGGAGATAACATCATCTGTATAACCAATTAGAAATGCTACAGCGGTTGAAACCACTATCATCCATGACCATCATCTTCTTATCACACTCTTGAGGTGACAGTAGAGATTGTAAGATTCAGAGTATCTCAAATTGATTTGTGACCATGTTAATGAATGCTAATTAACAGAATTGACTTAATCTGATTTAGAGGGTTCTTTTGTTTCAGCATGTTAAAAAACTGTATTTGAAATTTGTTGCCAATTTATTAGCTGTAATGAATTAAATATTTATTATATACTTACTACTTGAAATAAAAAGTTTAATGTAGAGAATGGTACTAGCAAAAGCATGGTTCGATTCCAAGGGATTGCATGGACTGAACTGACCTTGACTGGAGTGCAAGTTGCCTTGGATAAAAGCATTATGATGCTGACATTATTGTGGATATGATTTAAAACCTCTTTGTGTTTCTATTACTGTTACAACTACTTTAGTAGTGGGATAGGTAACAACAACAGCACTGTTCTGATTGACAACTAATTTGCATGGCTCAGGAATAAATTATATATTTGTAAACTATGTAATGTGCATTAAATTATTATATTAAAGTTTGAGACATGTAGTGCAAGATGTTATATATTTCCCAGCCTCTCCCACCAATAACTTTCATGTAAACATCACACATATTACACATTTCATAAATCAAACTTGTACACACATTTACATTTCAATTCTTTAATTGGTAATATTTGCATTAAAACCCAAACTAAGGTCCAAAAGAATTACCTGTTGCTCTTATGAGAGACACTCCAGAGAAGTTCACACAATGAACTTGATGTTTTCAGAGTAACCAGCAGCAGCCACGCTTTAACCAGAAGTTCCTCAAGAGTCTTGCCCACAGACTAACTTACTGACCTGATCCGGCTAGAGACGCTTTTGATGTTCCAAGTCTGGAGATGGGTGTACGGTCCAGTTTCCGCTCATAAATTAAGTCCTATAGGGCACGAATTTCAGCTATCTTATCCAGTGATCATGACTGAACGGGTAAACAGGTGGGTTCTTCAAGGAAATGTTGAGCACTTCACGAACACGGAAACAAAGTAGCAGAAAAAACACAAAAGGGGAACTCCCCTATACATGACAGCAAGTGTGTTGGTAGGGTATTTTATATTGACTGCCCCAATCTGACTCACACCTTCAAGATGGTTGATGCTCTTTGGACCTGCACTAAAAAAAAATGTAGGGTTTTTTTTTTCTTCAGTTAATTAATCCATTTAAGAAAACTTTGCCACGGAATTAGTTTTGGTCGATAAAATAAGAATGATACAAGTTCATTGGAACAAACCATATTTAGTTGAGTCATAAATTATTCATGTTCATAATTTTAACCAGTCTGATATTAGCTAATCCTTCGTCACCCATTCTTCAACACAAGGTAACCACACAATTCAAACACATTGCAGAAACTCTAACAAATGTCCACAATAACTGAACATTAAACACTATGTATTTCCCTTTCCTGAAAATAAGGTTAGCCTATAATCTCTAAATTTACTTTCCCATTGCAATCCCTTGCAAAGCATGCTGGGAACTACAAACACACTGCCCAGTTGTCAACAAAAACGATCCATGTAGGCGCAACATTAATTAAGTAAGTATTTTAAATAGCATATTAGGTGAATTGAACACAACGAAATTAAGTTGTGACAAAATGTTCAAAAAATAGCTCGTTTTAATTGATTCAACTGAACAAGAGCCAACAATAATTTTATGACGGTATCGAAAACACTGACCGCATTTCTCTCAGTCAGCAAGAATAAATGTAGGCTAATGATGTGCAGTGTTGGGAGTAACGCGTTACAAAAGTAATGCATTACAGTAACACAGGGGCGTAGCCAGAATTTTATTTTTGGGGGGTCCCGTCTTTAAATGAGGGGGCAACATTATATATATATATATATATATATATATAGCCAGAATTTTATATATACAGGCATATTCTGGTGGGTGCGGACGTGATACCGTGCATGGCGACTCATGTAACATGTAAGGGTGGCGCTGCCAGTGCCAATAAAGCACCTAAAAGGCTTGTAAAAGCTGTCAAAAAGAACTGGCAAAAGTAATGATTATGAATATGTAAAATATAGCAAGGAGATATTTTAATTGTTTATTAATAAAGAAGTGTTTTCTTTGTCGGCTAAGATGAAGTTGACGATGCTGACTCGCGATCTTCATGTGAACGCGCCAGAGAGAAATGAACATTTCATTCGGATTACATAAGCAGAGAGCAGTCTGTAGTCTGTTTTCTTTCGTTTTGAATTGTTCTGTTTAAAACCAGACATGTGAGGCAAGCAGGCTACCTTATATGCTGAGTTTCGGTTTATTTATGAGACGCGCTCCAGTTCACGCGCCGGCGCCTCCTTTTCCTATCTATCGTCTGCTATATTTACTTATTTATTAAATCCAGGCATTTGGTTGATGAAACATTGATTAAAATTAAGATACAATTAATACAAAACGAAATTCAGATTAAAGAAAGGTTTTGTACTTTCTGTTTGATGCCTCTGTGAAAGTTTTAAAGCATATTTTAGTGCCGCTTTTAGAGCGCTCACGTCCGTAACGGAGAACTGTCACGTCCGTAAACATTGTTTTTTCCTCATAAATGCGAACACGAAAAATAAAATAAAATAAAATAAAATAAAATAAAAATATATATATAAAAATAAATTTAAAATATATTTTACTGTGGAGACTGAGAGGAAACCCTTCTTCTTCATCCGATGGGTAGTATTACTTTGGTTTGCGCAGTGTAATTCACATAATCACTAAAAAAATATTTGCCTCCTAATTTTTTTTTTAAGCAATCAGAAATCTGAGGGGGCCGGACATGTAAATGAGGGGGCCAAGGCCCACCCAGGCCCCCTCGTGGCTACGCCACTGCAGTAACATATTACTTTTTGCTGTAACGCAGTAGTGTAAGGCATTGCTAATCAATTTTCAGTAATATTTTTCTATATTACATGTTCAATTACGCTTGCGTTACAACACACTTTTAGTTTTAATTGTAAAAAAACAACAACAAAAAAACACCAAAACCGCGAGACATTAATGAATGAAAAATGCAAGTGGCTAAGTTACCTGTTCGTGGTCAGTCAATAGCCGCGTGTGGTGTCCAAGTTTGTAAATAAAGACTAAATGGCAGCGTCTGATATATTTTTTATAGCGATTTATTTTTTACAGGAGTGCCGTGAGGCATGATTTCGGCCTCTGTGCTCGCGCTGGCCAGTGGAAAAGCGGATAATGGGTGAAGATGGCATGAAGAAGACTACATTTGCGAGATCATGGACGTATGCGTATTAGGCTACTTCATTTGTTCTGTGTTTTCTTTATAAACAGTTAGGCTATGTTTAGGTGTATTTTTCTTGTTTTCATCACACAATCATTTTTGATGCGGTGGTGACGCGTTCACGTAACATGATGTATAGGCTAAGGAAAGCAACTAAAAGCTGTCACAAAGAACCGGCAAAAGCAATGATTATGGATATGTCAAATATAGCAAGGAGACATTTTAATTGTTTATTAATAAGGATGAAGTTGCCGTTGCTGACTCGCGATCTTCGCAGTAGTGAATGCGCCAGAGAGAAATGCACATTTCATACAGATAAGCAGAGAGCAGTCCGTTTTCTTTCGTTTTGAATTGTTCTGTTTACAAGTAGACATTACAATATTTTTCACGTCTGTGAAGTAGGCTAGGCTACCTTATAGCCTACGCTGAGTTTCGGTTAATTTGAGAAGCGCTCCAGTTCACGCGCAGGCGCCTCCGTGTCGTGATTATCTGTTGTCTGCTATACTTCTTATTAAATCCAGGCAATTGGTTGATAAAACATTGATTAAAATTAAGATACAATAAGTACAAATCGAAATTCACTTTAAAGAAATTTGTGTCTTCTGTTTGAGGTCTGTGCGAAAGTTTTAAAACAGTCTTTTAGTGCCGCTTCAGAGCGGTCGCGTCCGTAATGGAGAACTGTCACATAGCCTACATTGTTTTTTCCTCATAAATGCGAACACGAAAAATAAAATAAAATGAATATTTTCTGTTCTGTGGAGAGCCTTCTTCATCCGGTGGGTAGGCTATTACTGTTGATTTGCGCAGTGGGGGGAGTGATAGTGGTCATGTAATCTTTATTTATTTATAATTTATTATTAAATCATTATTGTTATTATTATTGTTAAATTAGTGTTCATAAACGATTTATTTATGGTCTATCAAGAATTTCAAGTTAATAATATAACAATTTACGAAAAATATTTTTAAAGCTTGACTCATGTGGTGCCCCCCTAGTGGCTGTGAATCCACATAATATTTTTTACTCATGGCTGAAGTTAAGTTTCTCCAACTCTCCCCAGGTTGGCAAAAGGGGCATGCCCCAGGGGCATGCCCCCGGACCCCCTAGAGGGGTAATATCCTTCTCACCTTTTTCACCCCTGACCCCTTTTCATGCCTGTAGAGGTAAGAAACCTCATAGATTTATTATTATTTTTGGGCAAACGTGAATTGACGCTGTCAATTAATCAATGTACATTTTTAATTGACACATTTGAATATAGGGGGCCTTTTGAGGTATAGTGCCCAGGGGCACCACACTGTCTTAATACGGCCCTGACTGTTGATTTGCGCAGTGTAATTCACCGAATTACAAAAAAATATTTTGCCTCCTAAAAGTAAAAAAAAAATTGTCACGCATGAATGCATTCGTATTTCCCTCATATTAAATATAACACGCATGTGTAGACTGATATTTTTCTAATGTCTGGACTCTTTTAAGGGGGTATTATGGATAAACAGACATTTCAATATATTGGTATTAAATGCATTTTCTGAGAATTTATATTTCAAGTTTGACTGCAAATGTCACGTCCAAAACGCTGGAATTCCCAAATTTTAAATAATTTATCCTCAAATAGTCTTGTGGTGTAGGTCTACGTATTGTATAATGTTAACTTTAAAATTCAAATAATACTAATAGTGATTTGAAGATGTGGTAGCATTGGATCTGGACGGAAAGGATAACTCTTGTCGCAATTCTGCAGGTTCGTGGATCTGAGTGTTGCGATTTCAGTTTCATATCGCATATCGTTACAGCCTTAGAATGTTAAGTTCTACTACTGTATAGCTATTTTGGTGAAAGTAACTCAAAAGTAATACAGGAGTAATGTAACGCATTACAATTCTGAGACAGTAATATTGTAAGGGAGGCTAATTAATTACTTTTAAATTACAGTAACAAGTAGGCCTAATGTATAATGTAGGCTATTACAGTTTGGAAGTAACTTGCACAACAGTGATGATGTGCATGTGGGATTCTCTTTTTTTCATACTTTTTATATTACATTTTGTATTTCTGTACAAATATGATTTATTTTCACATGTATTTATGTATTGCCATGTTAAATATAATATATTTTCTTAATAAATATACTTTTTATTTCTATTTCTTTACAGTTAAGTCAAGATGCGTGTGGGCCTATTATTTTTTTAATTAATAATACGATTGCCGTACCGTATATGCTAAGGCTAGCCCTAACCCTAACTATCAGTTAAGATTCAGAAAATTAACGTGTTTTACTGTAACATTTCATATTATTTTTCCTAACTATAATAACCATCCGTGTTCTCGCAGTAACCGCCCGGCCACATGATGACGCTGTAAGGTTCTTTTTACTACAGCCGAAGAAGAAACACACAGCGGCCACATGTGATGTTCAGAGAGGCTAAAAACATGGTGGAAAGGAGTGATATCCGCGTGGTTCGCTGCGGCGGCAGTAAAATTAACAATAGACCTCCGATCATCTCAAATGACTCCAGGTACCCGCTACATTTTTGTGTCTGAATCTGTCTGTATATCCTCTAATTTGTCGTCTTAAATAAACATTGAGCTGTGTTGTGGTGGGAATGAAGGTCCCTAAGTGATGCGTGATCAGTCTGTTAGCAAATTACGGCAAACTATGATTGGATTTGTGTGTAAACACTCGACTGAATGGCAGGTTCAATTGTATCTTTAAAATGTCATGAACATGGGTGATTGTTTAAACTGCTGATGTTTTTGGTTTTGCTTTCAAGTATACAGATATTTACTCAACGCTATTCAAGACACACATCATGCTTTTTGTATTTCTTTATTAAAATGTCTATAATAATGTACATCCCTCACTTCTGATGTTAAAGTACTTTGCAGATATTACAGATTGAAATCAGTAAAAATTTAGTCTTGACGTTTGCTGTGACAAGTCTGTTATTGCTGTTTTTTTTTTTTTACTTTTTAAATCCTTCCTAAAGATGGCTATATATTTTTATGCAGAAGAATGCATATGTATTGTGTGAGAAATGTTATAAAGTCAACGTTCTGTTTCCAAAATAAAATAATTAGGTTTTATTTTACATTGTTAATTTGGTATCACATCATTGTGATCTTATTATAGTTTTTATAAGTGTTTTTTATTTTGTGTATGTATGTGTGTGTATAATAAATAAATAAATGTATATTTTTCAGTAGTGAAAGTAGATTTTCTTTTTATTTCTTAAGTTAGGGCTTTCAAGAGATTAAAAGAAATAATCACAATTGAACTCATGATTTTAGTCATTTATACATTAAAACATTCAGTTCCATTTTATGGAAAGCCAAATAAATGATGTGTGCGTGACGTGTTGTGTTTGATAATTGCAATGTGCATATGAATGAAATCAATGAACAAGAATAATTTTCCCAGTAAACCCCAGGCATGAAGTATTACAGAAAAGGCATTGTGTGTATCACTTAAATGTAATGTCTCATGGTTGCAGGTTTGTATTGTGCGTGTCTGGAGATTCAGTGAAGGTCTATAGCACGCGGACAGAAGAGTGGCTACATAGTCTGCAGGGCCACACCAACCAAGTTACAGGCATCGCCTTCAATCCTGCCAATCACCTGCAGGTCGTCTGTGTGCTTTACCTGAGTTTAGAAATAGGTTTATTTTGACTGTCTTACTCTATCCCTTACATAAACAACAGAGATGATTCTCTCATCAAAATGCTTTTTATTAATTCCGCTACAGGTTTACTCTTGCTCAGCAGATGGCACTGTTAAACTATGGGACTTCATTGACGGCATCCTTATCAAGGTACGGTTTGTGTTGTGAAAGAAGACAAGGCTACTGCTGCAGTAAATATTTTCATTCCTTAAATGTTGTTCTTTTTTTTTTACCCAGACATTTATCATTGGATCCCCGTTGTTTGGTCTATACGTGTCCAAGGAACATGAGGGAGTCATTTTCCTTCATCTTTCCATGGGTACACTTTACAAAAAGGGTATGTATTTCACTGCCGAGTTGAGTTCTAACGAAGTCATGTAGTTTGCTGCCAGCATCCATGTGATGCAATGATTAAGAGCAGATACTCTAAAAATGTCTTCAATGCTACATGGAGAAGATTAATTTTCTAACACTGTGAATTATTGTGAATATCTTGATAATAAGCATAGTCAGGCTTTTGACTGTCCGTCCACATATATTATATTCTGCTCCACATTGCAGCTTATTTTTTCAAAGACCTGCCCACTTAAACCGTAAGAAACCACCAGACTGACACGTAAAGCCAGCAACCACAGTTTACTTCGTTTTTTTATGTGAGGAAGATTTAAAATTGATTGCCACAATAATAAACTGATGTGAAAAATCTAATTCAAATGATAGCAAACGAATCTCAGCGAAACAGAGAAATTTAATTAATGTTAGGTAATCTGAATATTAGTTTGTCTTAAAGAGCTTATTGTTTCAGTCCTTTTTAGACTTTGTAAACACAACATTGTTTCTATGAGGACTGATTTGGAGTTTAAGTGCCCCTAGTATGTTATATTAAAGATTCCGAATTTAGTTTTCGGGGTCTCCCAGTCTGTTGTGATTGGTCTACCGTTTGCATTGTGTGTCGGAAACAAAAATTGCCATTACCATCTCTAAATTTCAGCTCTGGAGGATTCCTCAGCGCTTGTGTAAACAGTGATATGAATTGAATTGTTTGCTGTGGTTTTACCATATCAATTTAAGCCTGAGTCCGATAATGAAACTGGACGAAGTAGCTGATCAACCCGAACCACCATCGCAAGCACGACTTGAGCAGGGCGTTTCTAAGTGGTAGGCATTGTTCGCGGGCAGCTAAAGAAGACCTTAGGCTGGCATTATTCAAATTTGTTACAAATCTACGTAGGTTCAAGCAGGAATTACTGACGACTCGTTTCAGGCAGTTCAGAATCGGTTCTTTCTTTTGGGAGACAATTACTCCACTGATCTGTACTTTGATCTTTGAAACTTTGCAGACCTTTTACATTCACAAGCAGCAATATTACACACTACGTGAAAGGTAATATCTGAATAAGCATAATAGATGCACTATTAATAAGTTAAGACAGCCAATCAGATTTCGAAAGAAGGACCTTAACAAATGAGGTGAATGTGCATGAAACGGTTGAAGGCTATTGCATAGAAGGTGCATTTCCTGAGCTTTGTGTGTCTGTATGTCCAGAGTGTTTCCAGTTGGTTTCCACACAGCTGCCCAAGTCAGCAGATCAGGAGGTGGAGGCCAAAGAGCTGTCTGCTGTTTCCAGTCATATCAGCCCAAACCCCAGCTGCACAGCCTTCGGTCGAGGGGTAAGAGCTCACTCATCACTTTCTTTTTGGGTGGTTATTGCATCCTTTTTATTTTTTCAAGGATTAATGTTTTGAAAGCATTTCTGTTTTTACCACATCCTTGATGTTTCTGTTTTGACTTCTTTTTAGTCCATGGCTAGGGGATACATTTTTTTAATATCTACTGGACATTGATAGGCCTTTTAGGCACAGAAAGTTAAAACTAAGGGCACATCACGTGGCCATGTAAAAACATTATGCCATCCTGAACAAATCTAGGATTCAGACATGTAGCTGATGCTACTCTTTGCTAAAGTGTAGGTCTTTTTCTAGGTGTTAAAATCTATTAATGTGAAAAATAACCCAATAAAATTGTACTTGCATTAATACAAAGACGCAATGACCGCATGAAAAGAATATTTCTTAATATGCATTTAAACTGTACACTTAATTCCAATACTTTGTGTAGCTGAAACTTCACTGTATATATAATTCCCATCATAACAGAACATTAAGCAGTTACAGATCTCACCCTATATTAATCTTGATTAATAACAAAGTGTAAAAAAATTAGTTAAAAAACAAACAAAAATAACGTCTTTATTCAACTATTCATTTTCTTCTGTGTGGGCCTCTGAGTGAGTTCACGTAGTGTAACAGCGCAACGCTTCTGTGTTGTACCTCACATGCATCACACACATGACCAGTGCCGGCCAATAGTGAGCCTACGTTCTGACGTACAACACAGAAGCGCTGCGCTGTTACACTACGTGAACTCATTCAGAGGCCCACACAGAAGAAAATGAATACTTGAATAAAGTCACTATTTTTGGGTGGTTTTGCGCAAAAAAAGTATTATCGTCGCTTGATAAACTTAAGGTTGAGCCACTGTAGTCACTTGGACTATTTTAATGATGTTTTTACTAACCTTTGGGCCAGCACGTTTCAATTACAATAGAAGCCTATGGAGGAGTGAGACAGCTCTCAGATTTAATCAAAAATAACTTAATTTGTGTTCCGAAAATGAACTGACAAGTAATTACTGACAGAACTGAGTAATTACTGACAGAATTTTCATTTTTGGGTGAACTTACCCTTTAAGTGAAAGTTAGATGGCAGCAAAGGTAAACTAAAGTGTAAAATTTTAGAAATGTATAATATATACAAGCAAAAATATTCACTATTGGCTAATATTAGTTATTTCTATGAAGATGCAGTCATAAATTATAACAGAGGGCAGATCTTTAAGTCACATCTACAAGTCTGTAGACTATAAAAATAAAGTCTACAGTTTAACCAATAGTACAGCCTAATTGCAAAAAACTGTATTAACCTCTCCATACCAGAGCTAAGCTGAAATCCGATTTGCATGTCTGTATTTTTTTATTTATTATTATTATTATTATGATGTAATATTAAACATTAGTTCACGTCTGGCTGTGTGAAGGTTGTGCTCTGGGTGAAGATTATGTCATACCTGCTCAGCTTGTCATGGATAAATCCGTCGACATCCTGCACAGTCATTGCCCGTGTAACATTGATGTGGAAAAGTAAACATGGTTGGAACCCCCTGTAGGTTAATTATCGTGGCACATCCTGGTGTTATTATTGTAGACCGAGTACCAGTTGTTTTGATAAAGCCATAATACGTTATGACTTCTCAACCTTATTTGTGGTTATGTACAAATAAGAAAAACCTGTACACTTCAAGCTCAAGGCATTGGACCAGGACCAGCAACCTTCCAGTTAGCTCTAGAGAATCAGTCGTTTCTTTAACATTGTGTTTTTTGTAAATTGTGTGTTTTTAGGGGGAGTACATAGCATTTGCCAGGAACCTCCAACTTGATGTTTTTTTCTTCAGGAAGCAGAAGACATACAGGTAATGACCGCTGTATCCTGAATAGCTTTTTTAAGGTCAGAACATGTAGGAACATGTCCAACCGCACTGCTTATTTACTGGCCTTAGGGAACACATGACACGTGTTTTGGGCTTTCTGTTGGTTTTTCAAATACCACCACTTTTTTTTTTTGTGAAAACAACAAAGTTGAGACAACACCATCTTATAGAAATAGTTCTCCTCAAAATGAAAATGGTAATTTACTTACTCTCATGTCATTTCAAAACTGAATGACTTTCTTCAATTGAACACAAAAGGTATTATTGATATTCACACTTTGCAATTTGATCAACTGTCACACCATCCAGTTCTTATAAGTACTAATAAACAGCCAATATTCTAGTAATGTGTATGCTAATAACTTAGTAGTTAATAGTGAGAATTGGACCCTAAACTAAAGTGTTACTGACCGTTTTTATTTTTTGGCTGAACTGTTCCTTTAAAGTTTCAATATTTTTTTTCCTCTTTGTAGTTTTTATCTAAAAGCCACAGATAAGAAAGGAGCCAAAAATGCATTCACATGCATAGCCTGTAACCCTACAGACGACTGCATCGCCACCGGTCATGAAGATGGAAAGATTCGACTCTGGTAAGGCCAGAGTTCATCGTCCAGTGTTTTAGTTTGTATGCAGGTCACATGATCAGAATTGGAGGTTTGATTTAACTTGCTTTGGTTTTGCTACAGGAGAAACTTCAATCACAAAAAGGAGTATACGTATTCCACCCTGCACTGGCATCACAATGCTGTAAACACTTTGTGTTTTACTCCAGAAGGTGGGTGGTGTTGGGTGTATTTCACACCTTTTCTCCTCCTCTGCTGTTAAATGTGTGTTAGAGTCCCCATCTGAGAAAACATGACTGTTACTGTCTCTACAGGCACTTTTCTGCTGAGTGGAGGCATTGAGTCGGTGCTTGTTCAGTGGCAGTGTGGGGCAGGCGGCAAAAAAGATATCTTGCCCCGTCTCGGAGGATCCATTTTACATGTATCAGCATCACCTGATGGGCAGTTGTTTTGTGTCTCCCATTCAGACAACAGTAAGTCTTCAGCTGTGGGGTGAATCTCGCAAATTTCACTCCAAACGATTTTAAGAATATTACAGTATTTTTACTTGGGGAAAAATATATGGAAAAAAATTCTGCAAAACAAGAACAAAAACTAGGAGGTTTTGTTCTAACTAGCTGTAAAAGCTAAATAACGTATTGATTGCTTGGTTTATTTTTTTTTGTTGTTGTTGAGGCATTTCACTGGTTAAACCCTCTCACTGTGAAATCTAATTGGGCCAAAACAGTATCAATTACTCTACCATGTAAATGTTTGAGGTAATTAAGATTTTTCACTTAATTTTAATTGAAAAAATAAATGATTCAGCAAGGATGCAATAAATTGATCAAAAGTGACAGTAAACGCATTTATTTTACAAAAGTTTTCTATGTCAAATAAAAGCTGTACTTTCGAACTTTCTGTTCATCAAAGATCAAATGATTTCTGAGGACACTGAAGACTGGAGTAATGATGATGAAAATAAATGACATTTTAAAATGTCAAATTAGAAAAGATGTTGGAAATTGTAATAATATTTCACAATATTAATGTTTTCAGTGTTATTTAATGCTGGGACACACCCAGTCGTCTTAGTTTTTTCGGTGTGTTCCTCCATTGGCTCTGGTCGGATGCCATCGGGTATTTTTTGGCAGATTCAGCATGTTGAATCGGCGTCGGTGAGAGAGAGAACTGATTGGCTGTTCAGCTTAGCTAGCCAGTGCTTGAGAATAATAGCGAAGTGATAAAAAAAAAAAGAGCAAAGAAGTCAAGACGGTACAGACATAAGGCTGTTCTAATTTTGTCATCTTACCTGAGCATTCAAATGCACAAATATGTTCATAATAACATGAGCCGAGTGGAATGGAGAAAGTGATCAGTGTGATTGATATTAAAAATGGTAAGGAAGCGCTGCTTTGTTTAGGGTTTGTATATCCGCAGTGCTAGTTTTCCGTTTCCATTTTTCAATGACTAAAAAAGGGTATTGATGCCTGCTGATATAGACGGATATTTACTTGCATGCAGGCGAAGAACACGTGCTAGCTGACAGTCGCCTTTAGTCCTTTTTAGTGTGTTCAAGAATAGCTTTATGGCTGAAAGGCGACAACAGTTCTTTGACGTCGGCTTGGTGTGTCCCGGGCTTAAGACTAAATAAATCCAGCCTTTGTGAGCATAAGAATCTTCTTTCAAAAACATTTAAAAAATCTTTCTCTACCTGATTAGCGGTTTATTATATAATCTTGTAACATCACCCTTGATTAAAACACTGATTAAGCTAATGAGAATTTGGGCAGAAATTGTGTCATAAATATGTTGCATTTCAAAAAAACTAAATGGCTTCACTTTATGTAAAGTATTTTTGTCTATTGTTTTGTGGATGAATTCCAACCTGGGGATTTTGTGAAATTCACAGATCGAGTCGGTCTCTGGCCCCATATTTCAATATGGTATAATTTTGCACTGCTTTCTGGATTGTCATTTTCCTTCTCTTCCTCCTCAGAGATCACAGTTATCGAGAGCAACTTCAAAGTGTCTGGATTGATTCAGGGTTTAGTCACAGGTTTGTAAAGTCTCATTTGCACGAACCATTTGGACTTCACAACTATGGCAGTAAAAGTTTATTTCTTCCGATGCTTTCAGGTGATACCGTTTTGACTGATCTAATGATTGATCCGCGCAGTAAAGCTTTAGTGCTAAACGGGAAACCGGGTCATCTGCAGTTCTACTCCCTGCTACGTGACAAGCATCTCTACAATGTGAGTCTAAAACTGTCGATGCTATGTTAAAGCCTAACTTTTCTCAAGCATAAGCATGTATATGGGGAAGTATGTTTTGGAAAATGTATAATCACGTGACATATTAGTTGTGCGTTCTGCTGACACGGGTCATTGACTGTTGCAAGAACATGTCAGATGAAATCACATGATATGTGGGGCCCCTTTTCATGTGAATTTAAAAAAAAAAAATTATATTTTGGATAAATGTGTGCATAACAGTCTTTTTGTTGTATTCACAGCTGGACATAGTGCAGCAAGAATATATTTATGAAGCCGGTCTGGATCAGTTTGAAGTGGTAAAGGCTGTCTTTGACGTAAAAGGGTCCTGGCTTGCTACAGTGGAGGAAAGGGGACGAGAATCCTCAGATCTTGAGTTTTTTCTCAAACTGTGGGCTTTCGATGAGACAACGCAAAGGTATTCATGCTAGCATGGAATAGTGTTGTCAAAAAAAGTCGGTACTGAAATTTAAAAAATGTGACGATACCAGCATTTCCCTCTAGCATTTTGAGCGCTGTTGAACGGATTAAATTTAACAGATCATGGGTGCGTTTGAAAGCCGGCGTCTATCAGCGGATCGGTCTATCAGTGGATATATTAGGGATCCGCTGATAGACGCCTGTTTTCAAACGCTCCCGTGTGTATCTGTGTAAGAGCTCAATGAAGACAACGTGTTTGAAGCATTGATCATTGTAGCCAATCAGAGACATATATGTTGAGCGCGTGAAAGCAATGGCCAATTAGAGACATGTATGTTGATAGCGTGAACGCAATGGCCAACAAGAGATGTTTAAGAATCCATTCAACAGCGCTCAAAATGCTCGAGGTAAATGCTGGTCACATTTTTTAAGTCACTTACAGAAGTCACTTTTGACAACACTAGCATAGAATGCAGATTTGAATAATGTCAAATATGATATGTACAAGAATTGCACAATGTTGCCATATTTGTCATGGTCCACACGTAAATCACTTTCTATTTAACTGTTAGGAGAACAATCAAAATCAAATATTTAGGTGCTCCATGACTTTTATTTATTAATTGTTTATACATTTTCTTGTTCATTAGAATAACTTCATTATTAATTTTATTTTTATTAGCTTTTAGACATGTACTTTGGCTGCAGATTTGTCAAAGAACATTTTGCCAGCAGTGGCAAAAATGTATATATTTTTTACGACACTATTAAAAAGTTTGGGGTCAGTGATTTAAAAAAAAAAAAAAAATCTTTTAGCTTTTGAACATTACCACCAAGGCTGCATTTACTTGATCCAAAATACTGTAAAATTGTGAAATTTAACAATTTAAAATAACTGTTTTCTATTTGAATATATATTTTCAAATGTTATTTATTCCTGTGATGCTAAAGCTGAACTTTCATCAGTAATAAGCTCAGTTTCATATGATCCTTCAGAAATCATTCTAATATGCTATTTTGTTGCTCAAGAAACATTTTTTTATTATTATCTATGTTGAACACAATTGTGTTGATCCATAGGCGTCATTTACGGGGGGGACGGGGGGGACATGTCCCCACCACTTTTTGCCAGGGTTGATATTGTCCCCAACACTTTTGAAACATCTCGTGGCACGGATGTACCAATACAAATAAAACATCTCCAGTTAACTAGCAGCATTCGTTTCATTCATTTGTTAAATAAGAGGCGATCTAGCGCTGAAATGTGTTGCCTTCACTCGGACGCGCGCTTCAATCCGTTGCGGAGATTCTATTTGTTCCAGTGAAATCACAAATCAAAATGCACACAAACGTGTCCCTGCTTCTCTGGGTTCTAATCCGCACTCGTATAGTTTTTTTCCCTCATCAAAACCGATAATGTTTAACAGTGATAAAGTATATCAAGATTCTTGATATACAACCACTGATAAACATTATCGGTTTTTATGAGGGAAAAAAACTATACGAGTGCGGATTAGAACCCAGAACCTCCGACACGCTTGGCAAAAATTCTGCCACACGCATCACAGGCGGATCTATTACTCACTTAAAAATTCACGATACTAACAACATATATTAGATCTCATTGTACGACCAATTAAACCCAAAGTACCATCACATTTTTGGTCGGACATCATCACTAGAGGTCGACCGATAGTGGAATTTACCGATACCGATATCTAGGTTTGACCACACATGCCGATAACCGATAATTCAACCGATATTTTTTTTATGGATACTGGATTAAAAACAAACATCATACTCACAATAAAACAGTGCTGAACTGAAATGTGCTCAATTAAATAAATATGAATATATTAAAACTTTAAACAGAAAATAATTTAAACAATAAAATATTACAGGTTTCGTTAGCTATAACCTAGAAACATACATACATTTCATAGGTAACACTTTGCAAGTCCCATTTGTAAACAAGGATGTATTAACTAGCTTTCATGAACTATATGCATAATGCAATATACCTTTTTACTGAATGTATTAATATGAGCAACACAATTGTACCTTTATCATTCATGTTAGTTCATTCATAGTACATTAACTAAGGTAATAAAAGATAAAATAAGAATTAAAACTCCATTTCAAATGCATTAGTAAATGTTGAAATTAACAAACTACCATAACAATGAATAATTCTTCTACAACTTGTATTAACCTTAGTTAATGCTAAAAATGGAATGTTATTGTAAAGTGTTACCATTTCATATGATTCCAAAGAGTCGTGCTTAAAGATGGCCATTAAAATGTAATAAAGACCTGTATTATGTATACGTAATATAGCCTATAGCCTCTCACTTTATTTGCTTCTATATTTTAGAACACTTGATGATTATCTAATCAAAATAACAAGATCTATTGTAGTGATTAAAAAGATCTTAAATCGAACGCGTTTCTGATTAGTTTACGTTTCTGGCTGCATGAACATATCAATGTTGAGAAAGCAATCACGTCACTAGTTTTAAATATGCAACTTCGTCGGCTAATGAATGCATAAAAGTGATCAGCCGGATAAAAATAATGCAAATAGATGGTAACAATTGCGCCATAAAACATTTGGGTCAGGTCAGCGTGTGTTTTTGTCACATTGCATTAACGGTTGACTGAGGTAATGTTAGAGTCCTCACAGCCTCGACGGCAAACTACTGTTCTTTCTCTGCTGATGCAGCATCTAGTCAACAAATTAATTACTTTGTAATGATATGGCAATATGTACTTTAGTGTTATGTATTCATACCGTTTCGCTGTTGGTGTTTTAAATGTCAGCGCTCTTGCTGCGTGTTCTCTCCGTGCTGCGCGCTGCCTCACGTGTTAACGTAAACAACTCAACCAGTGATAGTTTGTTATTTGTCCTCTAGAGGCCGCTCTCGCTCTGTATAATGCCAGCAGTCTCTTCTGTTCTGAGCGCTCTCGTGCTGTGTAATGACCGCGCGCACTTCTCAGCCGTTCCAGCAACGGACGCAACCCGGAAAAACTATCGGTGTGGATTTTTGCCGATAACGATAGTTCCACCAAACAACTATCGGTGCCGATTGATCGGCAAAACCGATGAATCGGTCGACCTCTAATCATCACATCTTTGTATACATTTTTATTTACATCAGTAAGCTACAGGACATATCGTTTTTCGTCTGCGCGAAAGAGAAAAAAGAATGAATGCGATTGTACCCAGCACTTTTGAAAATGCCCTTCCGAATGCGTCTCTGTCCCCAGCACATTTCAAACCAAACTGACGCCCATGTGTTGATTTAATATTTATCTGGAAACCTTGATTCAGTTAATGAAACTCCTGAAAAAATGTTTAAGCATTTATTTGAAATAGAAATATTTTGTTCTAAATGTCTTAACTGTCTCTTTCATGTGTCCTTGCGGAATTAAAGTCTTTTTTTTTTTTTTTTTTTTAAAGAAACTGACTTTTGAACAGTAGTGTAGAAAGTTTCATATTTCTAAACAGACTTTATTTCTGACTGTAATTGTGTATTGTTCTGTCCCATTAGCTTCGTTCTGAACACTAGCATCTCTGCCGCCCACACGGATCGGATTATATCCATGTGCTTCAGCTCGTCTGAGGAGACCACCATGCTGGTGACCACAGCAGAAGACAGCCAGTTCAAAGCATGGTGTCAGGGTGCTGACGCAGACATTCAACGTGAGTCAAACCCTCCAGACGTTTGCAAAGGTGTTAATGTTGGCTTGAGAAGTCCAAAACCAAAGATCATGAGTCTGAATCCAGACATACCTGTCTCACCGCAACATTTCCATTTGTGTTTTAGAGGACCAAAACTTCTGGTCATGTGATTTTGTGGGAAGCTACCATAACTTAAAGCCCACCAACTGCAGTTTCTCAGCCGATAGCTCTCTCCTGGCGGTGAGCTTCCAAGAAGTGGTCACCATATGGAGCCCGGACACCTGGGAGCTGCTCACCACCCTCTGCCAACCACCTGGACAAATAAGGTGGTACTAGATGTTCCCTGTCTTAAAATCAGCCATTCTAAACTCTTTCTGATGTTTTTCGAATGGATTTCTGTTTCCTTTAGAGGCAGCCTTTAGAGGTGTATCCCATACAGAGCAGTGGGTTGCATTTACTGAGCCCTTTTCTGGCTGTCCGGACAGTTTGAATGGTAGTAACTTACCAATGAAGTTTTAGATACTGGCCAGACAGACTGGGGATTTAGTCCTGCTTAAGGAGTTGGGTGCAAGCCAACCTCTGCAGGGTCATGAGGGACACAGTTTCACTCTGTTGTTGTTTTTGAGAAAAGTTCAGCTCGTTATGATCAAAAGTGCATGACATTCTTTGTCAACTATTCTCAGTTCTTCCTTTCCTCCCTTCATTACAAAAGCTGAAAATTGTAGTGTTGTCAAAAATATAATTTTTTTTATACATATCGATACTGAAATTTGAAATAGTTTTTAATTCAAATTTTCCACAGTGTCGATGCACTGATACAAGATGTGCTTTCTTGCTCTCTTCTCTCTGACAGCGAATAGACACATTGCAGTGTGCATTTGAATTTAATAAGTATATTGCGCTGCGTGTTTTAGAGCGAAGGGTCTCATTTTACAATGAATGGCACTAACTCCTAGCCGGGTTAAAACCAGACCATTCTCAGTTGTAACTGAGTTATGGTCTGGCAAAGCGTCATAGACAAATCATTTCCAGAGGGGCGTCACCAACGGACGTCGCGGATAGACCTAAAACCAGTCAGAGCGATAGAGATGACGTATGCAGAGCGGCGGCCGGCGGAGAAACATCTCCGAGTGTTGTTCTTTGCTCGGTTTTTAACAAAAAGGAAACGTTCAAATCGCTTAAAACAGACGCGATGGCTGATTCGAACGAGTGATGTTCGACGGATGCGGCATCCATCTTTGTAATGTAGGCTACAAAATCTGCTTCAAAATCCAAGCGCTGTCGTCATCGTGGAAAGCCCGCCCCAACGTTTCTGATTGGTGCCTCGATGTCGACGGATTGGAAATGGGCTTGAATGAGCTCTTTGCCAGACTAACTTTCAGAGCAAATCTAAATTTGCCATAAGTTGTCTGGGTTTTCCCAGGCTAACTAACTCCAGCGTGTGCTGAGTTTATCATGTATTTGGGAATGCAATGTGCACCAGTTACGCTTAATAAAAAATTATTTATTAAAATAAAAATAAATATTTTATATTAACTAAGAGCTATATATTAAGAGCTATCAGGCAGGCCTAATCTCAGCCAACATGGTTTCAGTTGATGAGAAAATACTTTGATTATGATCAAAAGTAAAGAAGGTAACACTTTACTTGAAGGGGTGTTCATAAGACTGACATGGCACTTTCATAATCATGACATGACACGTCATGAATATGAAAGAGGTTTCATGCATGTTTATGACAACTGTCATTAAGTGTCAATCGCTCAATTATGACATTTTTAATGCAAATAGGACATTGTTTAAGATTTCTTTGACACCTTGACATAAACTAATACATCATAACCTGCAGTGTCTTTGTCATGACAACTTGACATTACAAAGACAACACAACCTGTCATAAACATGACATAGCAGATTAATTATCAAACTTAAGAAACCACTTAGCTTTATGGGTTAACATTACACAGGTGGTTGGTTTTGACATTGGCTGTCATGAGGCCATTATAACATTTTATGACAATTTATGTTGAATTTTGTGAATTGAAAATCCGCGAAATGGAAACAAGTCAATTGAACAAAAACACCCATATATCGCGAAAACGTTTTTATGCTCTCATGAGGTGGTTTTTCAGGCTTTTCGTAAAAGGAATATTTCACACGGTCGCCTGGCATACGTAAAAGTCAATCATTCTTTAACGATGAGGCGGTATGTTTGAACAGAAGACAAGACAGAGTTCTTTATTAAACTCAAAAGACAAGAATTTCGGGAATACTGGATTCAAAACAACAAAGAAATCCCTCAATTTGTCAAGACTTCGAAGCAGATAGGAGGGAGAAACCCCTCATACGTGGCCGCTAATGCTTGGATAACACACGCGTCTCTTTTTATTAAAGAGTAATGGCTAGTGCAGTGGCTGCGAAATACATACTAAACCTACCAACATCCTTTGCTATGTTTTTTGGAATGACTTATCGCGAGAAGGAAAAAATACGTTTAGTCACACAACATCGGTTAATGGATACGCCGTCCATTTCGCAATAGTTTTTTATCTACATTTAGAAAATAACGCAAAAGTTTTGTGCAAATCTGTAATGGAAACAAGGCTAGCACTATAAAAAAAGATTTGTATGCACTATTGCATATCATAACTTTGTGAGATGAAAAGATTGAAATTTAGATATGTCTCTTGTGTCAGATTTTTCCACTGGTTGATCCAGTTCACAAAACTGTTCTAAATGACAGGTTCACTAATTGGACTCATTTGAGTTTGTGCTCTTTTGTAATTGCTCAAAAAACATGAACATTACTGCGGAAAATGTCTCCATTTGTCATGACAACATGAGGAAAGAATTTTCACTTTTTGGGTAAACTATTCTTTAAAGGTAGTTTATATTTTACTGTATAGTGTATTATTAAGCATAGTAGGTGAATATATATATATATATATATATATATATATTAGCTGTAATAATTCGGAATGTCAGCAAGTGCTAAATCGGCTTTGTACAGTATTTCAAATCCTATCACTGAGCTGTCAAGTCGTGGGCAGCTTTGCACCATGATTGATCTTTATTATCCCACAGAAAAAAGTAAATCTATTTGATTATTTGTAGACTAGACGATTGTAAGAACTGTCATATTTATTATTAAGGTTTTTGATACTGTTCGTTGCTGTCGTATTACAGTTTCTGATTAACAGTAAGGCAACTGATTATCATGCACTGAGACTAATCTGATGAAATATGCAAGTCATGGCCTCTCTGATCACGGTGGTCTTTGAATTGGTAAAACCGACTAATGGCGGCTACTATGATCCACCAGGGAGCTTTGTTTCGGCCGATTAAGCTGCTCCAAATACCTGCTTGGCACCACCACCGAGAACCTTCTCTGCTGCTGGAATCTCCTCACTTGTGCATGTAAGTGGTCATTAATATTGGTTCAGTTGCTTTTGAAATGTTGCTATAAGGCATCGGTTGAACGAGCCAGCTTAAAGGCATAGGTCAGCCAAAAATTAACATTGCCTTTATGTACTCACCCTCAAGTTGTTCGACTTTTTTTTTTTTTTTGCAAGACACAAAAATAGACATTTTAAAGCATCTCTTTTTTCATATAATGGCATTTCATAGCAAAATTGTCTGTCAAGCTCCACTTTTAATCTGTCATATGAACTGCTTTTATGGTACTTTCATGGGCTTTTTGGTCCATTTAGGAGCTTGATAGCCTTTGGTTACTATAAACATTTAAAAAACCAACAGTATACAGGTTTCAAACAACATTAGAGCGAGTAAATAATGCCAGGAATTAGATTTTTTGGTGAACCTCTGTCTTACTAGACTTGTTCAGCCTGTTTTTTTTTTTTTTTTTTTTCACTTTTTGTTTTTGCATTGTCAGATTTACTCAGTCAAATCTCTTTCTCACAGTGGAATGGAGCACCTCTTTGGAAGTTTCCAAGCTGCAGCTGGACCCCGTGTCAGAAAATGTGGCTGCCTTTTCATACCAGTCTAAACATACAGACCGTAAGTGTTTGAAAGGTCATTGCTTCTTGACATTCCTCATCTCCTTTGGTTAGCAATACATTTGGGACACTGCAACAAAATTAAGTTGTCAATTCACCTTTTAGTGCTTAAGGCTGTTCTGTACACACACGGTTCAGGAATTTACAGTAGTGACAACCGCATTCTACTACCGAATTAACTCTCAAAATGCAGATAGTGACAAAGGCATTTACAAAAATTCTACGCAGTGTACAGAACCGAACTGAACAGCTAGTTGTTAGACGTATTTTAACATGGATCAGAAATGTTTCTCTCTTCTTTGTGCATTGCAAGAAATCACTGGGAAAGTGGTACGAGCCTTGACTTGCCAGATCTTGCTAGAAAAACGGCAAACAAGAACAAGCCCACAATAAACCGAAATAAATCCAAAGCTTTATGCTGAAAATAAGGCCAAATATCGTGACCTGCACCTGCTGACTTTAATAACTCCGTAAACGCGATCGCTTTATGAGCAAGTTTAAACGACAAGCCTAAAAACGCTTTGGACATGGCAACACTGCAAGAGCGTGAAGCAGACGCCTTCGCAACTGTGCTTTACTCAAGATTGCTGAACACAACGAGTTTTTTGTCACTGTAAGATTTCTTTGGTCAGAATAGCGACACGCGAAAAACCAAACACGCGAGACGCCAGAACGTTGCTATTTTTACCACAATGTCAATCATCATGGTTTCGAGAGTGAGTCATGTTCCGTAAACATACAGAACGATACTTTAGGAGACACACTCCTGCATTTTAAATGCGTTTTTCACTCCTGAAACTTTACAGTGTGTACTTGGCCTTGGCAATAGTGTGTATTTATGATTGATGCTCTTGGTTTCTTTCTTTAATGTATCATAATCGTCTTTCAGACTTATTCACAAGCTGCTTTTAATGTGTTCTCTGGTCCCTGTACAGTGTTTGTTTTCAAACCCAGCGAGCCGTTGCCTCTGTTCACTCATGAGAAAGTGTGTTCAGAGAAGGTACATCGTGCCATTTTTGTTCCTCGAGAGGAGCTGTTGAATGGATGTGACGAAAGTTGTCAGTGGCTCAACGGATCTCAGCTGTACTTCCTCACAGAAAACATGGTACTTCACTGATAATTCTAATCACAGAACGACCTGAACACGCGTATAAACATAACTGTAGGACAGTTCGTTAGTGTCATTTTTTTTTCTCCAGATTTAGATGAAGGGTTCCCACAGCAGTGGAAAACATGGATAAAACATTAACTAAATCTTCAATTTTATCTTATAAGTTACGTAGAAAAGTGTTTTTAATTATTAAATGTATAATAAATTTTATTTGTTATAGTAAATCAATATTATATTTATATAATATTATTAAATGTAAATAAATATATACAATATATTAAAAATAATAAATTATATCACTGGCAAGTCATGGAAAAGTGGGTGCAGTGTTAATGTGGTATAGTGTTATACTGTGCATATTGTGTCCTGACATTTTACTAAAATGAACTGTTAAATTATCAGGATTTATTGACCTTCACCATGACAACAGAGGAGGACAGAATGTTGTCATCAAGTAAACGGGTACAGTTTTTTTTTTTTTTTCTTACTCTGCCCTTATGCTCATTTATTTTGAGGGCCCCCAGAGTAACTTTTCATGTGTCTCGTTGGTACAGCTTGTCATTGATGACAGCGTTGCTGTAACTCCATTTTACCTGCTGTTGGGCAAACACAGACAGCAGCAGCAGAAACTCCACACACCATCCCATCCAGCGGCTGACAAACCCCAACATAAACAGGGCTCAGTTTCCATCAAACAAGTAAGTAGGGTGGGCTCACGATTCTGAACAAACTAAACAAAATAACATGTAATTTAACATGTAAAACTAGAAGTTCTGACAAAATGTTAATTGCTGCAGTCTAGTTAAAATGTTTTAATTTAAATAAAATATTTTTTTTATATCGGTTTGAATGAATGATTCAATGGCTCACCCATAAATACTTCACTTGCTTCATTACTGGATGAATCAGTGTTTTTAAACGAATCTCTTGAATGAATGATTCAATGAAATAATTTTTTGTTATTTGAAGCGCCAAGTTAATTCCAAAAGATAATTTTCTCTATTATGAACGTTACTGTAGAATCAGTGTTTATATCCGAACTGTACACAAATCCGCCGCGAACTCTATGGGCGCTGCCATCTTGCCTGCCGCCATTACTGTGTGCCTGCTAAGGGTTACGGTGTGACACTTGCCGGTGCCCTCTAATGACATTTCAATGAAAGCTGATCCTGCTCATGAAAGAAAATGTCTGGTGAAAGGGAACATTGGGTAGATGATCTCAGGTAGTGGCCAAAACTTACCGATAGAGGTAATTTCTTGACAACATAATGTATTAATGTAAAAATGCGTCAGCCAAATGTAATGTAATTAAGACATGTATTAACTGATGCAATAATACTATTTAAATACGAATCCTACGTGTTCTGTGTGAATGAATGGTGCAGTCGACGCGCAGTTTCATTTAACACACACACACGCTGAAGCACGTGTGACGCTCGAGCTGTTTATTTGCCTATGAGGACAAGACTGCATGAATTTCCTCGATCGAGGCGCGCTTGATTCCTGCCGGTTCCTCAGTGAGAGCGGCGCGGCCAGAGAAATTTTGGGTGCTGCGGCATATTGCATATTATAAATAGTTTTTCAGCGTTAGAAATACAATGTGGCGGGAGAGCGTGACAAAAGACCGAAATGAGTGACTGTCACGCTCAATGCGTGGCTCTTGAGAGCCCTGCAACTACTTTCTATGTTACTTTCTCCCGCCCGCAAATAGACTTTTTTTTCTGTAAGTTACCTCCAAATAGTTTCAAGTTAGCCTACGTGTCGCCACCATACACATCAGCATAAATGCTCCTGATAAATTATTTGTTATTAAAGCATTAACACACACACCACACTGTTATAAAAGCAAGCAGGCTACTGCGTGCATGGTTTGGCATGACTGAATGCGCGCAAGCGCGCTCCCTTAATAATTCCTAAAAAGCTGACATCAGTTCATCGCAATCTCACACATCTCTGTTATTATCAATGAAGCTGACTGGACAATGAATCTTTCATAATATATACACTTTTTGTTATAATTAGAGGATTTGCCAGCATACAGAATTCACACATAGAGTGAGTGCATTACCGCCCACGCCCGCACCAGGAACTTGGCCGTAAACATGGCCAGTCAATGCGCAACAAAGGTTTGTGAAATTCACAAACGGTTTTATTTGTTGTTAAAACAGCCAACCACACAACTCGCTCTTCCCGGCATCACTGGACAGCATACGTACTAAAAAAACTACATAGAAATAACATTTCGTACAGCTAACATCTGCTACAGCCGCCTACGGGACCAACGCTACTTCCTTAGCAGCAAGGCACGCAGTAATGGCGGCGCTGCTTTACTTCCATGTTTCGCCGGATTTGTGTATATCCCAGTACTTCAATGATAATTTGAATATTTGTGAGACAGAAATGATGATACTGTGTGATTGAAAAGACTGTTCTATATGAGACATTTGATTTCCGATTCAGCTTTGCCATAACAAATCAAACATATTATATTAAAATCAAAATATGGCCAAAACATGCATAGAAATCAATCACACGTGTCACGATATTGCTTTATTTTACCAGTATTTAATATCACCCAGCTCTAATTTCAAGCCATGGGGTGGGAATGGAAAAATGGATATTTAGGTATTTACTTCGTTACATCCTCTGATCTTTTTATTTTATTTCTTTTTTTTAGTTGTTAAACACACCAGCTCATGTTCTACCTGCTGCTTCAGTCCTGTGCTCAATGTTTGTCAATTCCCTCCTGATCTCCAACACTGGAGTCCGGTAAGACCCCCTCGGGATTTTTCTTACAACGCACAATGGATATTATGAATGTTTTCTTTGAAAGTTAACCGCAGTAAACATGCCAATTTCTCAGTTTCCCTTCTCCTTTTTTTATGAGATGATCTGTATTGCAAGCACATTGATTTAATAATTATGCTTTTGCTGGTATGACCACAGAGAGGAAATGGAGTCTTCAGAGCAGGATATGGACAGTGAGAAAGAGGAAGAGGACTCCGAGGGGGAAATGGAGACCCGTGATGGTCAGCTGGAGCTCAGAGCCCAGGGTTCAGTGGATGAGGTGACGCCGAAGCTTTCTAAAGCACAAGAGAGGGAACTGAAAAGGGTCAGAAAGACTGACTTTAGCTGGATGACTGGACTCATTGTCTCCAAACCGTGATGAAGCAAATTCATGATCCTGTTAATGTGTTTCTTTTTAATTCTTACCAACTTTCTTCAAAGCCAGAATGGTGGTTGGTTGCAGTTGTTTATTTGGATTGCAGCAGCCCACTAGGTATTTGATGAATGATTCTCTTTGGAACAAAAAGGACAATACTAGTTTGTAATTCTGAATGTTAGTGTAATGTTCATCCCAGTTTCATTAACATTAATTTATAAAGGACTTTTTGAACAATGTGCTGTGAAAAATTTATTTTGGTCTATTTGTGCATTGGTTTTGTAACCTTCTGGTCAACAAATATGTAATATATATATATATATATCACACACACACACACACATATATACACACACATATATATATATATATATATATATATATACACACACACACATATATATATATATATATATATATATATATACATATATATATATACACACACACACACGCACGCACACACACACACACACACACACACACACACACACACACACACACACACACACACACACACACACACACATACACACACACACACATATATATATATATATATATATATATATATATATATATCTCACCTAAAGGATTATTAGGAACACCATACTAATACTGTGTTTGACCCCCTTTCGCCTTCAGAACTGACTTAATTCTACGTGGCATTGATTCAACAAGGTGCTGAAAGCATTCTTTACAAGTGTTGGCCCATATTGATAGGATAGCATCTTGCATTTGATGGAGATTTGTGGGATGCATATCCAGGGCACGAAGCTCCCGTTCCACCACCACATCCCAAAGATGCTCTATTGGGTTAAGATCTGGTGACTGTGGGGGCCATTTTAGTACAGTGAACTCATTGTCATGTTCAAGAAACCAATTTGAAATGATTCGAGCTTTGTGACATGGTGCATTATCCTACTGGAAGTAACCATCAGAGGATAGGTACATGGTGGCCATAAAGGGATGGACATGGTCAGAAACAATGCTCAGGTAGGCCGTGGCATTTAAACGATGCCCAATTGGCACTAAGTGTGCCAAGAAAACATCCCCCACACCATTACACCACCACCACCAGCCTGCACAGTGGTAACAAGGCATGATGGATCCATGTTCTCATTCTGTTTACGCCAAATTCCGACTCTACCATCTGAATGTCTCAACAGAAATCGAGACTCATCAGACCAGGCAACTTTTTTCCAGTCTTCAACTGTCCAATTTTGGTGAGCTCTTGCAGATTGTAGCCTCTTTTTCCTATTTGTAGTGGAGATGAGTGGTACCCGGTGGGGTCTTCTGCTGTTGTAGCCCATCCGCCTCAAGGTTGTGCGTGTTGTGGCTTCACAAATGCTTTTCTGCATACCTCAGTTGTAACGAGTGGTTATTTCAGTCAAAGTTGCTCTTCTATCAGCTTGAATCAGTCGGCCCATTCTCCTCTGACCTCTAGCATCAACAAGGCATTTTCGCCCACAGGACTGCCGCATACTGGATGTTTTTCCCTTTTCACACCATTCTTTGTAAACCTTAGAAATGGTTGTGCGTGAAACTCCCAGTAACTGAGCAGATTGTGAAATACTCCAGCCCGTCTGGCTCCAACAACCATGCCACGCTCAAAATTGCTTATCAGCTTTCTTTCCCATTCTGACATTCAGTTTGGAGTTCAGGAGATTGTCTTGACCAGGACCACACCCCTAAATGCATTGAAGCAACTGCCATGTGATTGGTTGAATAGATAATTCCATTAATGAGAAATTGAACAGGTGTTCCTAATAATCCTTTAGGTGAGTGTATACACACACACGCGCACACACACACACACACGTGAGCATAAATATAAAAAAAAAGCCAACCAGTCTAAGGTACTTAGGCTGTTCTGTTTTAATGGTTTATGAGTGGTTTTGGTCAAATGTTTGCCGGTCATGTGTTGGTAACACCTCACAGTTTCTTCAATCATGTTGTTGTTTTTTCTGTGTACTAATGTAAACTACAGACAAGGTAAATGAATGTCAGCCCCTTATGTATTAGAACTGCTTTCCAGGAAATGTATCAAAGGTCATGGTTATGATATGCCTTTTTAGGACTGATGTTGTACAAAATTAATTGCTCAGGTCAGGTTATTTCACATGTGCACATTTCTTTTTGAAACACTAAGGAGAATATCTTATCTCTTAACCACGTCTTGATTTCTAGTTCAAGCAAAGTTGAATTTTTAGTTGAGCTTTGCTCCCACTTTGCTTCATGCTTTAACTAAAACTTGAGTACATTCAGCCTTAATCTTTTTTCCGTCTAGATAGATGTTTCTCACTGTTCGTCCTAAAAACACAGTTAACTCAGTTGCATACAAATTCTAGACCTGCCAGGTCAGCCTGATTTGCCGCCCACCCAGAATGGGAGGCGTTGCGTTTGTTACTGGCAAGTAATCAGGTCGTTCTTTGTCTTTGCTTCTCATGCAAGCCAAGCTCAACTCAGCTTTTAGTCAATGCATTAACCCAAAAAAAGTCTGAAAGGGCCTTTTAGAGAAAATTAGCAGCAAACCCTTCTGAGGAATGTGACCCTGTACAATTGCTGCTGCATGTATTCCTGCTCCTGCGGGTTCACAGTCGACGTCTTAACACCCCCCCCCCCCCCCCCCCCTACTTATTTAAACCACTCAAATGTTGCATTTGAATACAAATCTGTTTATTTCAGTTGAAGTGAGATGCAGTACAAGTCTTAAGTTGTATATTCCCCCTGAATTGGAGTGTGAACCACAATTATTGCAAGTATACCACACAACAGGAACAGAATCAATATGCTCCTACAAAGATTAATGTATGTTTGTTCTTACATTACATTCAACTGGATTTTAAAAGTAAAATTTATTGCAAGTGTTTAATTTTGTAATTGTGAAGCGCAAGATGATCTGTGTGGCATTACATAGGACAAAACTGAATTCAAATAATAGTAGTCAACACAAGAATATAAAAACATTTTACAGATGTAAATAAGGCTTCACATTCGCAGAAATACAGACAATATGCACTGACGCAATGAAGTAAGAGTTTAAAGACCGACAGTATGTTCACAAGGGCCTCATGAAACATTAAAAATGCTTACTTGACAAGTGAAGTCAAAAATCATTGACTTCATTTGGCACCTGCATTTGTGACCAGCTGCACTTCAAACCAGCCGTCCACATTGGACTCAATCCCTTCTCTTTTCTGTGCATATGGTGGAGCCCTGCTGGTGTCCAACCTCAATATTACACAACTTACAAAATACCTCAACTATATGTCAAGCCAGCAGTGGTTTTCAAAAGGATGTTGGTGCCTGAGTGTTTGTGGCCAGCGTCGGCTCATAGACCTAAAAATGCAGGTCTGTAATGTTTACTTAGTTCCATGGAACATCTAGATTAGCATATGATTTTCATGAAGGAAAAACTGAGGTGTGGCAACACTTAAAGGGCAGTAAAAATCATGAGGGGGTTTTAGAGATTTTAGTTCTAAAATCCCATTTTTGTTACTATTTTTGAAGCAAATATGAGAATCTTCCAGTTTTGATGCAGAACTGCAAGAGAAAATGTCAGAATTCCTGCCTGACTGTGAACTTTGGTGGCAGTGAATCAATTGTGTGCAAATTCCTTAAACCTGAAGTGTCTCGTTGCACTTATTTTGTAACGGACAAAGTGTAATCACGTAAAGTGCTTGTGTAACAATCTTTGCAAAAACAAGAATTATGTGCTAAAAATCACTTTCTAATCAAACAGAACAAAATAAATCTAGTGTTAAAAACTAGTTGCAATGGGGCGAATGTATCAGGGCCTAAATCTCCAAGAAATGTTCACAGCACTAATATTCGGAATGTTAACAAGAAAACAGTTGCAATTCCCTCACTTCCACATGGTGAAAAAAAATCCACTTTGGTTACATGTACAAACTATGTCTGCATTGCTTTCCAGAAGAGTTGTAATAATAGCACCACCGAAGCTGAGATACAGAATACTGACTACATGTATATAAATATATAAGCATTATAGAAGCATAACTGAATGAATAACTAGAATACTCAAAATAACTATAAAAGAGACTTTAACCATGACTTGTAAAAAGCATTGAGGGGCAAACATTACAAAACTACTCTAATTTAAGTAGAACACATTGCAAAACTCACATACCTAGTCTGAAGATTAACTATGACCATAAAGTTGAAAAACCAATATATAAAATATGTAAAAATAGAATAAATATGCCAATTTTTGCTTTGGAGTTATTAAAGCATGGTATAATATCGCATAAGAACCATAGTTCCCATTTGTGTGTTTCCTCCTATAATTACTTCTCTGGCATTTTTACAGCACCTTGAACACAAAAAACAAGGGAAGCAATGTATGCTTTTTTGACACATATCTCTAAGCTACGCTAAGCAGAACTCTGTCTCTTCTTTGTTATTTTAGCTAATGGAGAAGAATTTTTACTCACTGCAAAAGCATGCATGTTAGTAAAAGAGATGGAATGGGTTCCTGGCGACGTTTTTTAAAGAACAACATGCGAAACAAGTAGAAATTGGCTTACGGTCTCTTTAAATAGTTATACAGAGTTGGAAAGTGAGGGAATATTGGGATCTGGCTTCTGCTCGGGCGAACAGAACAGGAAGAGTCGACTTCGGAGAGTTTTATAGGCAAACCTGAAATACATCATATGTCCCATTGCAACGAAGGAAACTGAGATGATCACGAGAAGGCCGAAGGCCTCTGGATTTGGTGCAAGGATGACCATGATGAAGTGCAGGAGATCAAGTAGATAGTTCATAGAGTTCTGGACACCATTGATGACTCCTCTCTCGGACTCAATCACATTCTCTTGGATCAGTTGGGTCACGGTCAAGTCAAAGGACCAAAGACCTGAAAGCAATTTAACAGAAACAATTAAAACATATATTGTGACATTAAAAGAGCACCAGCACACAATTATCACAAACATGACTTGTTGTTATTTGGTCTCAAAGGTTGGCTTTATAACTTTCAGGTGATAAAAAGATATGGATATCACTTTCCTCTTCTTGAAGATAATGGAAAATAAGGACTAAATACAACCTGTTTCCTGTTGGTTGCTCATTTACTTACCAATTCTAGCAGCAATGACACCGGCGAAGAGAAGACTGACAGACATGTAGGACTCCACTTGGGGGGCTTCCTCAAAAACAGTGGCATTTGTCTGAATCTGTGGTTCAATTGTAGGAACAAAGGTAGGACTCTCACGCAGCGAGCCGCTGTCTCCAAACAGATGTTTTAAGACCTCATCGAAGGGCGAGATGCTGAGATCGAAAGGGCTGCCAGGAGCAAAGACGGATGCCACGCAGAGCACGAGGCAAGACAGTTGGACGACTCCAGCGATGAAGCCGGTTCTGATCAGGCCGCACTTCTTTCTGATCCAGGTGAATCCCACCGTTCCACAGATTCCAGATATAGCCGAGGCTCCCATGAGGAGACTGAGCACAGAGCCGTTCAAGCCCTGAGTGTACGCGTAGCCCGTGGTGATGCAGTCAAAGCCCAGAACGGTCATGTAGAGGAAAGCCAGAGACATGCCGGCAAAGAAGATGGACTGATTGTAGTAGGCTACCCAGCCATCCTTAAAGGTACGGATGGGCTCAGTCATTTGGTAGCAGCAACTGGTTTTCTTCTTCACCTCAGCGGTTTCATTCATCAGCTGGGAGCCTTCAACTGGACTTTCACTATTTCCAATCTCTGCAACAGTGAATAGGAAAACCACAAAAGTAAAGTTCAGTAAAGAGTCATAGATATAACTGGATATGTCACTCTTTGCGTCAGCATTTAGAAAATGCACAATGAAAGGCACTTTCAACAAATAGGGTACAAAATAGGATTTGAAACTAAATAAAAAAGCAAATGATCAGTGAATGACAAGTGCTTAATCTTCCAAAAAAAGAAAAAACAAAGTGAAAAAGTTTCATAAGTTTCATAACATGCCTTATATGCTGGTTTATAGTTAGTAAAAAAACAAGTGCAGTTAACACTATAGTTTGAGTAACTTATTGATCAAATGAAATGTTTACTTCCTGGATGTCACAATTTTAAGGAATGTTACATTTTTGTAATGGGAAAAATCCCCAATCCACGGTTCTGTACAAAGTTTGGGAGGTTGAAAATCACTTTTGCAGTTTTAAGGTGGATTAATATTGCATTCTTCTCATGTTAATCTTATGTTAGATAATAGTCCGTATCTAAACGTGCTCACTACAAAAAACATGATTTTGTTTGTAATGCTTAAAAAAATAAAAACTATTGGGACTCTATGCACTGTATTAGTGAAAAGTGGCAGAGGAGTTTGGGTGGTATTACAAACCTTTTTGTGTGTTGAGATGCTTCAGCTCCTGGTCATTAGTGTTCTTCTGTCCTGATTTTAAGGCAAGTGCTGGAGTCTTCTGATAAACTTTCCAAAGCAGGAAGTACTCCAAGCACATGGAGAACAGGTTCCAGCCCGAGATAAAACCACAGCCGATGAAATGGGAACCGAATGACATGATCTGGCCCACAAGCATTGGAGCCAGAATGTTGGTTAACTGGTCAATTATTCTTACAGTTGCGTTCATATCTGACAAAATAGAAAGATAGAAAACAAAAGAGAGAATAACTGTTAAAATCTGTTATATATTCTCTATATTCTGAAAACTGTTCTGCTGCTTAATAATATCTTATATACATTTGCTAAATAAATACATATTTTTTTTAAATGTTTATTCTGTTTTTTTCCACAGTAATGAGAAAGCTATGTGTTAGCTATGCTTTCATGGATTTCTGGGAGGTTACTGGGTTCACTGGGTCATTGAGGGGTTTATAATGAGAGTCATATGAAATGACAGCTGATGCAAGTACTCTATGAAGATAAGACGATTGATGGAGAAGGAGCTGTAATGCATTTTATGAGTTTCCTCGACTAAGTGAAATGATTATTATAGACAGTATAGTGGTCGGAAAAAAAGTATTTGGACACTTAAGCCACATTCCGTTAAATAAAATAAAACAATACAAATGCTAAATAATTTACAAAATTAAAAATTATTTGTTTGTTACACTAGTTATTCAATTTAACAATATCAGTCAAAACATAAAGACAAAATGATGTAGACACTTTTTTATTGTTAAACTTAGTGGATGTGATGAACTACAACTGTGTTTACTCGGAAATATATGAAATTCATATATTTTTTAGCTTGGCTTAGTGTCTAAAAGTATCCGAATACTTTTTTGGGACCACTGTAATGAAGTTGAAGAAGGTGAAACATTAAAAGTCCTGACCTGCCAGATTGCTCCGGTCATCTCCAGCTACAACCACAACCCAGTCCCTCTGGATGGTGATAGACATAGCTGTGCTGGCTAGGTTAGCGATGTTAGCAATGCTGATGACCATAATGTAGCATGATGTCTGCAATGACAAAAAACATGTAATTAAAAAATATGTCACTGTGTCCAATATATTGTTAATTGTTTTAGTACACTGCCACAAAAAGCTTAAACTCAATTTTCAGGAACAGTCCAGAACAAAAAACGGTTTATTGAACAAGCCACATTTTGTCTGCTATATGGGTTTTTGACCTCAGTGACACCGGGACAAACAGCAGGTTTTGTTTGTTATTGTATATGTTAAGCTTTCCAGTCTTTTAACAGACTCAAAGGACTAATATTGAGCAAGCAACATGCTTTCTACTCATGTGACATCCCTGGATTCTGCTGACAGCATGTCATCGGTTTGTTTCCAAGGTGTCGTGTTTCACTTACATGAACTTAAGTTGAGGCCCTGCAAAATAAAGAGGGGAGCTTTTTCCTCTTTTTAGACAACATTATCTTCTATAGGGTTGAAATTGATAAGGAGCTTGAAATTACTCTGAATATCCTCTTATAATTTTTTGCCAACTATGAAAAATAAAAGTTTTTTTCACACATTCTAAACAGCAAGTCAGAGTGAAACAATATGCATAAAAATAGAGTAAAAACCAAACTGGAGGCCAAAGAATTGCAACAAGAATGTTCTGCTCTTGGAAATGACGACTTTCTTTATTGTGTATAAATATAGGTTAGTTCTGTGTGCTTACGAAGAACTATTTACTCAGCGAATACTGATAAATAAATACTGTCAGAGTTTTGCTAGGAATCAAACTCACCAGCAACCATCCGTCATACATGTTAGAAAGCTGTTCTTTATACTGGAAAACGACCATCAGAAGGATTCCGCAGAGAATGACAGCACTGTTCTGGACAACCAAAGATGTCTGCGCCACTGAAATTAAGACAGAAATCCAGACTCAGTTGCATTCAGTAAAAATGTTGGAATAACTGGCATAATTAATGAGTAATAAATGTGTCATGTTTCACAATAATCCTGCATGCTCCGTGGTTTGGGCTTCGCCATGTTTACCTTTCAGTCTGGGTTTTTTGTCCACCCAGTCACCAATAATAGCGCCCAGTAAGAGGACGGACCCCGCAACCACCAGTCCATACACGGCTGTCAAGAGTAAACTATTGCCATACAGCTCCACCAAAAACACAGCCACAGCAAAATTCCACATCCGATCCCCCTGTAACATAATAACACAATGATCATCAGTCAACGTAATTTTGTGATTGAAATAAGACTAGTTCACTGGGATTCATGCATAAAAAATTAGTTGTCACTGTCAGTAGTATTTTGCAGCTTAATATGTTAGCTGATATGGATCAAAACATTTATATAAGACAACATATTAATAAAATAATGAATATGATACTGAAATAATGAATATAATGTTTTGGAGTAAAATTAATGATCTTCAAACTGTCACTCTGCTGTCATGGTAGATATTATCTCTTAGTAATATCAAAACAATTTTTTTTGTTATTTTTGTTAAAGTTCACCTAAACATTGAAATTTTACAAATGAAGTTTTATTGAAACAAGGTAAAGCTGAATTTCCCTGAATGTAAGACAAACAAATAAAGAAATTCTGGTTAATTTTAAGCCTTCGGTAATCTAAAATATTCATAAATAATCAATAAAATGTTTATAATAAAAACTAGTTTTGTTGTTGTGACTGATACATTAAAAGAAGAACGAGAGCTGTCAACCAAAGATAATGCAAAAAATCTCTCACCCATGTTGACAGAGCATGTCCGAGGTAAATGAGGAATTTTGCAGACGTGAAAAATTCGCGAACTCTTTCTGAAGAGACAGAGAAAATGTAGAAAGTGCATAAGTGCGATGCGAATGATTCAAGTGCAAGGTTATTTATTATTTTGGTCAAGCCAAAGCCACTTAATTTATCACAGATTCCTACTGACAAACAAATCAGTAAAGCACTTACCACAGCAAGGTTTCTTGGATGCAGCGCTGTCCATTGTGTGTTATATATCGATTGTATTTGTTCGGTTTTGTCAAGCTTTAGATTATTTTGTAAGGGTTCGGGTTAAACGGGCAAAGTAAATCCTCGATGCAAATATTTCCTGCGCAAAACCCGAATATTTCTCTTCTCTCCTCTCCTAACTTAGCCAACACTGTAGCTGAAGTTGGAGAGAAATAACCTTTCTAGAACAACTAAATGTGCAAAAACATATAACTCCCGAAAGGGCCAGAGCCGCGCTCACGGATGCAGCCGAGCTCCGTGTTTATCTCACATACACGGACCGTCAACAGACTGCTGATATACTGCGAAAATAGACTCCGCCCCTTTTGCGCTCAACAAAGACAGAACCAGTTTCCGTGACACATCAACATTTTTAATAACACAAGCTCATCTGAAAAGATCAATGTCGTGATTTTGATTCACTAGATGAATCTGCAAAATAAATAGCTATTTTAAAATAGCCTCGTTGCGGCAATCAACAGGTCTAAAAATGTTATTGTAGGGGGAGACCGGGGGCTAGTTTGTTGTCACAAATGTTTGTTTCTCCGTATGCGACAACATGAATTACAAACACCAAGTTTAAACCCCTTATGAATTAAAATGGTTTTGAATTCTTTCCCCCAAAGGTAAAATTCAACACTCTCATATTTGACATATGAAGTGAACCAGGCAAAGGGTCAACAATAACGATGGCATTGGGGCATGTTGTCACAAAATGTTTTTAATGGGCATTAATGGTGGAAATTCTTAATTTAGGCAAGTTACTTGCAGTCAAGTTTAAAGAGATAGTTCACCCCAAAATATAAATTCTGTCATCATTTACTCACCCTCAAGAAAATATTTTGAAGAATATCGGTCACCAGACAGTTGACAGCACCCATTGATTTTCATATTTGGAAAAAAATACTATGGAAGTCAATGGCTACCATCAACTGTTTGGTTACTAATATTCTTTTGTGTTCAACAGAAAAAAGAAACTCATACATGTTTGGGAAAACATAAGGGTGAGGAAATGATGACAGAATTTTCATTTTTGGGTGAACTATCCCTTTAAGGTCTAAACTTTTTTGTACACAGTAATACTACTGCCAAACAAATCAGTAAAGCACTTACCAAAGCAAGGTTTCTTAGATGCACCAATGTCCATTAAATTGGTATTGGCCATTAAAAAAAACAACATATCAGTATCAACAATTTCTTTAGGCTGTCACCGTGACATTTTGATGGGTGACCCGTTGAATTTGAGGACTTAAAGGGTGCATGGTACTGTAAAACTCTGTCAAATGGGTAATTCTACAACACAGGCCTGATGAACATTACTGATTCGTGGAAATTTAAAAAACTATTGCCAATTAGTAGGGTTTACAACTTTCCATACAATCAGTGTCCACTTTGTCTTATATACCGAATATCAATCTAGATAGATTTATTTTCACAATCAGTTCTGGAACATTTTTCTTTCTCACTGTTCTTGGTTGCACTTTGGATTACTGACAGCTATTTCCCAACAGTTTGGCAGTATATGCCTCTTCCCAATACTATCCAGATTTATTCTATTCAGGTCAGTAACATACAGCAGCTTCAGCACAGAAACAAAAATAATGTGAAATGTTGCATGGAAAGCTACATGTTTTGTTTTCTGCTTTCGGTTCGAAGGAAAGTTATTGCACACTCACTTCTCCAACCCAATTATTGCCTGAGAGGCACTAGAGTCTTTTATCATTTATAAAGTAATTTCTAGTCTCAGTGGACATGCTTCAATTAAAATTGGCTATACACTTTTTGTGAAAATGGCTATACTACTTTTGGTTTCCCAAAGAACCTTTTGAGTGAACAGTTCTTAAAAAAACATTTATTTACTTAGTGTGAAGAACATTTTAATCTAAAGAACCCCTTTTCACTATAAAGACCTTTTGTGCAATGGAAAGGTACTATGGATGTTAAAGGTTCTTCATGGAACCATAGATGCTTTCTTTCTGACGCAGAAGCTCATGGCAAAAGTAATAGCATGTTTTTCTAATCTCGTGAATTATTATTTTTTTTTGACATGATAATGCATAAAAAGTGAAGTAATGCTTTGCTCGGTTTGATTGTTTTTAAATAATAACGTGATGCAATGATAATCACAAAACAAACAGAGGATTGTGTCGTTTTTAACCTCTTTGTTAGTGATTTTCATATTTGTTTGCTGCAGTGTTTGGCAGTAGCCATATGCATGACAAAGCAACACCTAACACTGGTTGTGGGCCTGATTAAAAAGTCTGACAATTAACCCATCCCATTCACAGAAGGCTCAAAAGCTGAGTCATGTTGCACACGGAACCATCCACAGAAATCTGAGACATGGAAACAGATAACTATGGTTTTGTGCCCTAACACTCTGTTGGTCTCATAAGACCACCACAACAATATTCAGGCTCATGGTCCTTATGGTAAGGAACCCCTACAATCCCCCCTCCCCCCCCCTCTTCTTTTTCTACTTTTTCTTCTTTTTCTTCTTTTTTTCTTTTTTGACCTGACAAATCAGCTGAACAACTGTCCCACATTTACTAACCCTGGACATTGGGAATTTTTCAGCTGATAAGGATCCAAACTTTACACAGGTGTCTAGAATCAATATAGGATTGCTGCCATGACCAAGACTGAACCCAAACAAACTAGTGTGTTTGTGATATTAGAGGTGGAAACACACAAGTAAACACTGTTCACGTGATTTAACACGGCTTAAGCCTTTTAAGGGTGACCACACATTTCAACAGAACTATACAGCACAGGGGCTAATGCACAGTCAACAGGACCACAAACACAAACACTGTAATTCGGTAAATGCAGGCTATCTGTGTCATGAATGAGGTTAGAAGTTTACGAAACAGGAGAGTGGGATCTAACTGGTATTAAAAATAGGAATGATTACAAAAACCAATAGATCCTATGTTTAGAGCAACAGACAACAGATTAAAACGACTTCCAGGTGCTTGCTTGCTTATTATTCATTATTCATCTGAATAATGAAGTGCATGTATAGTGTGACACTTGAGGTGACTCAAACCTTAAAATAAAGTTTATGTCTGCCAGCCCAGCAAAACAATATGGAAATATTTCACTGATGGACAATGAAGAATGGTCAAATAAGCTTGGTTTGATTAAAAAGCATAGCTAGACGCAGTTATAGGGGTCTTTTTAGGGTGACCAGATAAACCGCTCAGTTTCACGGTTTTCGGTGGTCTCCAACTGGAGTTGTCCCCGGAAATGTCCGCGCTTTATAGCATGTTAATACACTGCAACAAAGCTATGCCACTTGGGTGAAAGTACAACTCAATATTAATAAAAAAATTATAAAGTAAACAATTATACTTTCAGCAATTACTCTTGCAGAAAGCACATGATTTGTTCTCAAAATGAGCCTAAATGCAAAATACTAAGCCCAGTTAGGGATCGTAAAGATCTACATTCATAAACACAAACATAAAATAACATCTAAACAAAAAGGGTTGTAATTACTGTACACAGCATATTCACAGTTTGTGAAAATACATTTAGAAAATGTCAAAATATTTGTTAAATACAGTTTTATTTATCTCATATTTATTTTTCCAAATCTGTTTTTGTAAAGTCATAATTTTGTTATAATTTTGTATTGATCTGTTTGCAATGGTCACTATTTACTATGTTTAGTGTGATTTTTGACGAATTGAAATCAATTAGGGTCAGTTTGACCTGCAAACAACATAATATAGTTAATAATTATAAAAGTATAAGAAACCCACAACAATGAAAAAAATAAAAACATCCAAAAATGTATTGTACCCATTTTTTGATTCATAGATAATAATCAAGTGAGATTTTAATTATATTTGAACCACTAAACTGAAATGTCCCTGGATTACATTTCAGAAATCTGGTTACCTAGTCTTTTTCACATAGTCTCAATACACGTGATCATTTCAGGGATGTGCATTTTAAATGTATTACAAAACCTTTTGTCATCATAAGCATTCTGCATTTAGGATTGTGGTTGTTGGCTATTTAAAAATCAAAAGGCTCCATTGTACCCTAAATACTGCCTGGATTCAACACATTTTTACAATAAGACAGTAAGCTTTGACTAAACTTTTCCTCCCTCAATGTTAAAATGCAAACAATGTGCTTTGACATGTTTTGAGCAAAGCTCTCGTTACAGGACAACAACATTTTTGGGATAATTGGACGTTGCATAAGAGTTATGATATAATGTTCATTTTCTTTACCTGTATGGTACAGCAGGATATCAGATAGAAGAATAGAATCAGATAATACCAGTTCTAGGTTCTGGTGGTCAATTAGGGATGTGTTAAAAAACCTTTTGTCATCACAAGCAATGACCTCATAGATCAGGATTCTGGATTTAGGATTTTGGCTGTTGACTCTTTAGTTTTGTGGGAGAAAAAATCAAGAGGCTCCATTGTTTTTAGAGTAAGACAGTAAAAGCCGGTCAGCTTTGACTTTAAAATGCAATCAATGTGCTTTGACATGACTTGAGCAAAGCTCTTCAGCTACATTTTGTTGCTACAGCAACAAAAATATTTTAATAATATGATGTTTTGTACACCAAGGGTCATGGAATCATGATACTTTTTTGTTCTCCTTCAAGTATGGTGGGATATGTTTTAGTATCAGATCATATCAGTTTGAGACATGTATCAGCTGCTTTGGTTGCTCTGATAGTGAGTCACTGCCCTAGATGTTGAAATATTGTAAAATGCAGGGTTTGGAAGTAACTGTTATTGGACCAATCTGAGCTGTTATTCTTGAAAACTTACCCTTACGAAAACAAGCCATGATTTTACAAAAAAGAAAAAAGAAAATGGTTATTGCAGTTAAACCAAGGTAACCACAAATTAACCATGATTTTGCAACACTAACCGTAGTTTAACCATGATATTTGTGTAGCCTAATAATACAAATGATAATCAATTCGCCAAAAAACAACAACATGGTTTTACATCCTATCTCGACACATTATCAGTTATGAAAAATTACCTGCTTACTCATCTATCATCCTCATTCATCCGAATTTCTTTGTTCAAATGCTCCAGCCTCTTGCAGCTACCGTCAAACCATTATTTTAATTATCTTTCTTTAAGCAGTTAAATTTAACTAATGGTTTTATTGTGGGGGTTATGATTTCGCAAACACTTACGTGACGCACTTTTAAAGCGCCGTTGTCTGTACCCCAGCATACGTCATTCGTATTCGACGAACGAGCTACTTGCATGTGGAAATGTTTCCTTAAAACAGACGAAGCGTTTTGACTTTTCATATAAAATGTCTTCTAACAACATACAGCGAACGGCACCTGGGACTCAAGAAGAGCTCGCACAAAAAGAGGAGCTAAACAAGAAGGTTTCCTATTAAAATATTTTGCAAAGCCTATAGCTACATAATCGTAAATTGACGGTATTTGTCAGTTATAAAGTAATTTATGTTTTTATCCACTGTTTACAAACCTTTTTTCCAATAAACCAAACTGTTTATTCACAGATAAAAGAGCAAAAGATTTTAGTCGACGAGTTGAGCAATTTGAAGAAAAACAGGGTATGTATCTATATTTTTTTCCCAGTAATAAACAAACATTGTTAAGTTGTTTTGATTGATACTGTGAAGCAGCTTTGATACAATCTGTATTGTGAAAAGTGCTATATAAATATATTTGACTTGACTTGACTTGACGTATATATGTAAGTTATGTATATATGTAAGTTATGTATGTATGTTGTCCCATATCATATGCTCATGCTACATTTGAGTAGCAGATGCTGTCACTCAATTATAGATGACAAGTCAAACTGCAGAGTACTCATCTCCCTTATCCTATAAAAGTTCATATGCTTAAAAATATGCTTTTAACTAATTTATATGGTTAATATTTTCAATTGTTTTCACTTTTCGTTTCTGGTCCGTAATGTTTAGCCATTTCAATTTTCCTATTGAAAAAATTAACAAAAGGAGTATATATATGAAAGGAGTACAACTTATTTGTTGTATACACACACTCTCTCTCTCTCTCTCTCTCTCTCTCTCTCTCTCTATATATATATATATATATATATATATTATATGTACACTTATAATATATATATATTTATATACACACAATCTATTGCTATTTTCCAACACATTTGGGATCAAATATTACAATCCCATGTCCTTCTTCAAAAGACTGCTTTTATCTTGCATGAACTAACATGTAAACAATATTAACATTTACCTCAAAGTCAGTGGTCTTCTCATTGCATACATTTAAATGAAGAGGATTTAGGATTACCCATATTTTTAGGATTATATATTCAGATTTTGCTAGAATATCATTATGTTCTGGTAATCCTAACCTTATTCTTATAGAGAGTGTACACACAGCAACCCAACAGCAATATATTCTTTCTGGCAGACAAAGGAGAGAGTCTTAGCTCATGTAAAAGTAAGTTTCATAAATAATTAATAAAATCATAAATACCAATCGTTTTGAGTTCTTTCTAATACTGTCATCTTGCCTTTTACAGAGGATCTTGATAACATGAGGAAAGAATATCAAGATATTTAGTTCCGTTGGATCATGTGTGGGATCTGCTGTGTGGTCAGTTTGACCACACCGCATGATGCACTAGAGGAGTGTGTGTATGAAAATCTCAAATACAGAGGGCCCAACTGTAGCCGGGACATTACAATAACAATCTCAGACTGCAGTCTCCTTTTCTCTGCACATGTGCTTCATATGAGGGGTTGCTTGACACCTCAGCCTCTTCAAGATGACAACGGTAACATGCTTCTCTGGAATGGAGAGGTATTTGGTGGTCTGAGAGTAGAGCAGGAAGATAATGACACCAAAATTGTTCTCCATCACCTGTCAATGGCGCAGAGCGCCTCAGATGTGATATTTTTACTGTCACAACTCAAAGGACCCTGGGCCTTTATCTATTACCAAAAAGCAGAGCACTGTATCTGGTTTGGGAGGGACTTTTTTGGAAGAAGAAGTCTGCTTTGGAAATTTGATCCTGAAAGAGCATCTTTCACACTCGCATCTGTTGCTTCCCAGCCAGCAGATGAAACTCAATCTCAGTGGCAGGAAGTACCATCTAGTGGAGTTTACAGGTTTGACCTAACGGATTCTTCATCCCTAAGGACATTTGTTTTTGATCTTTATCCATGGGTTTTCCACAATGGCAATGAGCCAACTGAAAGCTCGGAATTTAAATGTGAAAGTCTACCCAGATCTGTCTCTGTAAACACAAATAGTTCTGGACTTTACCTGTCCTGCCCTGTCTGTCCAATGAATACATCCATTTCATCACTTACAACTGAACAAGATCAGAATGCCTCTCAAACCTCTGTTGGAAGTCTGAAAGAATTACTAACAAACACTCAAAAGAAAGTGATGGTTAGCATGCTCATTGATGTTCTAAGCGAGGCTGTCTGTAAGAGAGTTTGTTACCTACCTGCTCAAGATGAAATGGCGGTCCCTTTAAATTATACAAAAGCTGGTATTGCCATTCTTTTCTCTGGAGGAATTGATTCAATGATATTAGCTGCCCTTGCTGATCGGCATATTCCTGCAGACAAACCCATTGACCTACTCAATGTTGCTTTCAAAATCCAAGAGGCAAAAGTGCCTCCCAAGTCTTTGAAGAAAGGGAAAAATAAGAAGAAAGACTGTGATGCTGATAAAACTCAATCGGATCAGCAGAGCTTTAACTGCTTTGATGTGCCAGACAGAATAACTGGAAGAGCTGGTGTGCAAGAACTAAAAAATCTCAGCCCAAACCGCCAGTGGAACTTTATCGAAATTAACGTAACTCAAGAGGAGCTTCAAGAAATGCGACAGAAACGCATCCGTCATTTGGTTCACCCGTTGGACACTGTTCTGGATGATAGCCTTGGATGTGCCGTCTGGTTTGCTGCCAGAGGAACTGGCATCATAAATGAGGGTGTTGAAGAAAAGCTTTATAGTTCAGAAGCAAAGGTTATTTTGTTTTTCTGTTTGCACTTGAATTATGTCTATATGAAAATGTATGTCATTGTAAAGACTTAGTCACGCTGCATGAAATTTGATTTTCCTCTTCTTAAAGGTGATTTTGACTGGCATCGGAGCAGATGAACAGCTGGCGGGATACTCCAGACACAGAGTGCGGTATAAGAGCTCTGGACTGGAAGGACTCGTCAAAGAGCTGGCTATGGAGCTGGGACGAATATCCTCGAGAAATCTGGGAAGGGATGACCGAATCATTGGGGATCATGGAAAAGAGGCCAGGCAAGAGTGACACTTTGCAGCTCAAGAAATATCAAAGATTAAAAAACTCGTTCAACCAAAAATGAAATGCTATAGTATTGCACATAATACATACTGTATATATATATATTTTTTTTAACTCAGATTTCCATACTTGGACGAAGATGTAGTCAGTTTCCTTAATGGACTACCGGTGTCAGAGAAGGCTGACTTGTCTCTACCCAGAGGAGTTGGAGAAAAGCTGTTATTGAGGCTAGCAGCTGTCGAGTTAGGGTTGGGACTCTCTGCTCTCTTACCCAAGAGAGCCATGCAGTTTGGCTCTAGAATTGCCAAGTTAGAGAATTGCCATGAAAAGGCCTCAGATAAGTGCAAAAGGCTGGTCGCCACCTGATTTAATACTCTGACTATTGTCCCTTCTAATTTAACAAGATTGTGAGAATAATTCACTCAAAAATGGTACTGATACAGTTTTATTCTGATTGTAGTTTTTATGTTAGATTGTCATTACATGTTTGAACTACATTAAATAAACAGTTGGATTGTGAAGTTGGTCCTTGAAGTATTTGTCACATTCTATGTATGATGCAAGATTCCCCACATCAAATCGACCAGATATCCTGTGCACGTACACAGGCCTCCTAAAATTAAACCAAGCATGGTTAATGTCACTAAATGCAAGCAAAAACAATGCCTTATTATTGTCTACAGTCTGCCTTTAAGTGACCTTAATATGAGCCATGACAGAAAGGTCCCTGGTGCGTCCCGCTCTTCAATAGGTGCATTCTGTACAGAGAAGAGTTACATAAAAAAGAAACGCACTATAGGATAATTTAATAAATATAGATCAACTCTACCTTCTTCTCATTAAGAAACATGTCCAAAAGAGGAAGAGTGGTTCTTGAAAACAAGTAAAAACAAGGACACTGCAAAATGAGGAAAACGCATTAAAGACATCGCTTGTAAAAATAAAGATAAACAGTACTGAAATATCTTCCAATGCAAATGAAAACATACTGCATTACGTGAACTTGTTTCACTTAAGAGAGGTTTTTCTTTCATACGCTGTACTTTAAGGTCCTCATCCAACTCCAGAATCCCATATTTGGATGTTTCTGAAGGTGAAAATGAAATAATAATGGATTTAAAAACCAGTGACCATATGTTTAGCAAAGTTAAAAACATTATCCCCTGGTTTCAGAGACAAGGCTTAAGCCTAGTACCAGACTAAAATGCATGTTTGAGCTGTTTTAATTGAAAGCAACTTGCACTAACATATCTTAAAATATGTCAATGCCATTGTTTTGTCTCAAGATGCACACCAATAATGTTTTTTTCTAAGGCATGTTTATAAAAGCTACTTAAATGTCCTAATTAAACTAAGGCCTAATCCTGGCTTTATCTAAGCCCTGTCTGTGAAACTGGGTCATTGTTCTGCTTTTACGCTCACCCTCATCTTTGCATTGGTATGACAGCACTAAATTGCTCTCTTTGTCTTTATTTTGCACTTCAAAGAACCTCTCTGTGAATTTTCTCAGGCTGAAATCCTCTTTGAATAAAGTATCGCTGCAAAATGAAAAATATTTTTTTTTTTCTCTTTTAAAGCCATCTCAAACGCTGCCTGAAAGACAGTGCCTTATTCAGTCTGAAGCTGGTCATACCCTCCGATTACTAGTAAGTGGTCATCCACAGCACACAACTTGACTGTCAACTGAAGACAGGCAACAGCACCAAGTCTGTCCTGCAGAGACAATTGAAAGGGAGTTAAAAACAACAACAACATTGAACATCCATAAATTGCTCCATTTCAGTATGCTCACCTCGTTTCTTCTAGTACCATCATTTATGATTTTAACATTGGGGAATTCTTGAGCCCACTGCTGGAATGCTTCAAAGTAAAGATCATTTGTCTGTTCAATAGATGATACAATTTGTTATTTTGAACATAATAATCATTCAAGTCAAACACTATTACTTTCAAAGCTCAATATGTTCATATTTTTTTAAAACTATGCAGTTATTCAGGACTCACAACCACATAAACTGTGTCCACACATCCTGGCTTGGTCAGAGCCTGAACCCAGTGTGAGATAAGGGCACGTCGACCGACAGGAAGCAGCGGCTTAGAAATGCCGCCCAGATGCTTGAAATTCCCAGTCGTGTCATTCTCGATATCCCTTTGCAGTCTAGTTCCATAACCTGCAGCTAAAATAACAGCTTTCATTGTCACCTGAAAATGAAAGTGAAAACAGCTCTTTTCAGGATGTGATTTTGAATAAGTTCGATGAAATCGCAAAGTTGTGCACTTTCTGGGGCTTTCGACTGGAACATTCCCTGGGTAAAGGTTGCTGTTTCCTAACTTTCCTCAGTCACTCAGACCCAGACATGCGCAGTGCTGGTCCTTACAACTTTATCAAAGAGGTCCACATGCACATGTCCGCGAAGGCTACTTAGCTCATAAATATTACGAGACGCTAAAAGGGGTAGTAGGGTAGGGCTCGTTCACTCCCGGACTCTCTAGATATCTGTTCTTTTTTCTTTTTTATAGTCTATGGTCCGATATTGGTGCATTAAATCTGTACACTTTATTCAAGAGTTAAAAAAAACGCGAATCGGATCTTTTGAACACTCCGAAAACGGCTCAGTTATTTATTTACGTCATGACGTACCAATGCAATAGACGTAAATATGTGCGCGTAGGTATACAAATTAAACGATGTAACATTATTATATTACATACATTATACACAATCATATTTATATCACATTCTAATAGATAATACAAGTTATTTGCTCGAGAATGTTTAATCATTTTAAGGCATTTAAAGACGTTTTAAGGGGTGACATTTAAAAAAATCTGCATTTATAAGTAAAATGACTTTAACCAAAAAAATCCAATTATTTATAGCAAAAGATTAATTTAATCCCTCTAGTATTAACCCAAATGGATGCCTCTTACTTTGATGTTATTGTGTTAGATAGATGAATTTTTATAGGCAAATAAAAAAATTGTTTTAGTAATGTGATTTTGCGCATATCTATATCATAATTTAAATATTTCCTTTTATATTTTTGACTACATTTTTTTTATTTGTTTTTAGGGTGATCTTGTAACATTCTGCCTTGAACTACAGATGACTGGCCCATTTATAGTAATGTTAATTCATGTGCACTGTCCCTGTTAGATAAACTAATAACAATAAAAAAACAAAAAACAAATACTAAGTAACACCTTATTTATGAGCATGTTGCATGTTGCACTCAGATTGACCGCGAAAGCGAGCAACAGCACCATCTATGGGTTGATCTGAAGAGTTGCAGAAGAATCGTCACTATGCGTCACTCGTTGCTAAGAGCAACACTGTTCAAATTCAAAAAACATTTAATCGGACAGCTCAATCTCTCAAGGTGAACCGTAATGGTCTGGTTTCTGAAATAAACTGATGAAGTTTTGATGGAGAACTCATCCGACCAGAGCAGCGAGAGCGCTGTTCATGCTGCGTTGAACGCTCAGTCTTTACTGCAGAAATATGACCGCAGGGAACTGCAAGAAGTGCTCAGCCTGACCTCCAGTAACTGGCTGCTCAGTGGTGAAGAGCACAACCAGCCCGTGGATGCTCCTCCCGGCATCATCAGACAGATGAGGAACATCTTAGCTCCCAACATAATCATTCTGGCTCCCTTTGACGCATGTTTACCCCTGGATTACAAAGTGGTCCACCAGATTGTGAGGGAGCTGACTGTGGGAATATATGGTTTTAACCAAGTTCCTGTTATCAATCTGGTACCAAACTATGACCAGAGCTCCACGTGCCAGTTACCAGCAGCATATTACGATACAAAAGTCGGTCAGATACTAATAAACATAGATTATACCATAAAGGCTCTCTGGCACGGGAGTTACATTTCTAGAGAAAAACGCATGCGCTTCTCTGAATTATGGAGATCAATCATGGCTGTTGATTCAGATGGTGTGCCTCAAACTAAGAAAGATGTGCTTGAAGAGTTCCTCAATGCAGGTGAGATATCAATTATTTCAAGTGATTTTATGATTTTTGCTTTTAACTTGATTTAACTTAAAAAATTAAAGCAGCTCACTTACTGAGCTTAAAATTTTAAGTTGAAATAGGTGGAAATGTTAACATGAACTAACAATGAACAATACTTCAGCATTTATTCATCTTAATGTTAATTTGTTAGTTAATTTTAAACATTTACTCAAACATTTTAAGGTCCAAAGTTGTATTAGTTAATTAATGCTCTGTATGAACATTTGTATTAACGTTGTGAATCAATGAGAGCTTATTGTAAAGTGTTACCACAAAAATTACATGAAATAAAATAAACTTTAACCTAAATAAAATCAAATATATAAAACGCTAGTTTAGACAAAGTTGTACTTGATGTAAAATAAGTGGAACTAAAACTCAATAAATAAAATCAATAAAAATTAGGCCTGTATAGACATATTAAAAAATCACAAAATTACCAACAATAAAAGGAAAATATAAAAACAAAATATAATTAAATGTATATGAAATAATAATACATATAAAATGAAATATGAATACATATATTATTAAATATTTGATCATTATATTTTAATAATTCATTGTTGGTAAATAATTATAAAGTATTATATAGGAAGACTTCAGATGCAAAAACCTCTATGTTCATCTGACATTTTTGAGCATTTCTGAGTATTTTTATGTTTTTAATTTTACTCTTGTCAGTGAACTTTCTTTTGCAAATAAGGCATTTCAATAACTGACTAATAACCCTTTCATTGCCATTAAAATGAAATTACTGAACCAAAACATAGGGAGCCTAATAGCAATGCTAAAGAAAAAGAAAAATGTCAGACGTGTCACAATCCCTGTACTGTCTTGTGTTTTGTAGGACTTTTATGTTGAAGTATATTCTTAGTTCCCCATTGTTTCTGTGTTCACTGCCTGTGTTTGGTTCCTGTTTTGCCTTGTACCTTGTTTGTCACCATAGTTACCCTCATTAGTTCCCATGACATCAATCACCAACACCTGTCTCTCATCAGCCCCTTGTTAACCAGTCTATTTAAACCTCTGTGCTTCAGTTTTTTTTTTCAGTCGTTACTGCTGTTTGTGTATTCCTGTTGTTGTTTTCCTGTCCTCTCTTTATGGATTTTACCTTTGTTCCTGGATTATTTTGTGTTTATGTTTGTCTATTAAAACTTGCGCGTGCTCTGGATTCCCTCTCTGCCTCGTCCTTGCTTACACGTTACAGACGGGCTAAGAGGTTTTTGCATCTGAAGTCTTAAAACTTAAAACTACAGTTTATAAAAACTATAATGTATTGATATACAATTTATAAACAATGTATGCATTGCAGTGATACTAAAATAACACTGATTTATCTTATCAGGTTTCACAGACATCTCAGATGATCCATGTTATCAGGACATTTATAAGGAGAACATTGATGTAGACCCAACCTATGAACCCAACAGTGCAGACGAGGAGAATCTCTTCTCACAATACTCAGAGAACATCCTGATCAAGCTGAGCGCCTACCTGACCTCTGTCCGCCAGCACCAAAATCTCCTTGTGTTTGAGGGGACTCACAGCCTGTCTAATGTGGTCCGACTCACAGAGGACAACATTGATCTGGCCACCTACCAGAGGCTACAGAAAAGACTGTCTGACCACATTATTGTGGTGAGAAAGCACCTTGAGAGGAATGCAGAAGTCTCCAGAGACCTCGCCTATCTGAAACTCATCACGTTCCTGGTGCCCTTGCTGATATCTTTGAGGAAAAAGATGTTGATTCCTAATCTGTCTCAAATGCTCCCACCTTTGTCAGGTTTGCATTTTCTTTTGATTGCTATCACTGCCATGCCTGATAAATATGTGGATGCACTGACATTGGTAAATTAAAACTTTTTTTTATGCTTGAAGACGACAAGTTGAAAACAGAACGAGAGGTTCCTCCACATCTTCTTGGACCAGAATTTGCCTGCAAGCACTTTTCACAAAAGCAAGATCAGTATTTTCACCTTCATGGAGGGATTGAATTTGATGTGGGGACTCCTCCTCTTGATGACATCACTGAGGAAACAAAGGTGAGAGATGAGTCTAGGACAGTTTCTGTTTTAATAAAAATGCAAAGCTTCTAGAATCCAATAGAATTAATTTAATTGTTTGTGAAGTAAATAAATAAAACATAATAATAATAATAATAATTTCATGTAGACAATATTAAATATAATAATTATTGTTATATTTAATTACATATGTGCAATTAAATGTAATAATAAATTTAACATTGCATATATGCAATTATGTATACCAATAATACAAATAAAATAATACAAATTATATGTAATATTGCCTATATGCAATTAAATATAATATATTTAAAATATTAATATAGTTAAATTTATTATTATTCCCTTGTAATATAAATGAATTTCTGGATTGTTAGATGAAATAACCATTTCATTTGATAAGAATCAGACATTGATATGTATTTTAGGGTTTTAAATAGATTGTTTACAGAATTATTGATATTATATATCGATTTCTTCTTCTTTTTTTGTGTGTAGGTGGCTTTCAGAACTCTGCAGACTCAAGCAGCCAATTACCTTTGCGAGTTGCTTCGTCAGGACTCTTATAAAACACAGTTTCCAATTCCACTCAGTGAGATTGAAGGGAAAAGGTCAGCACTTCTGTCACAAATTCTATCCCTTAAAACTCATCTTTGATCACCAAAATGATATATTCAAAGTTTTTTTCCTTAATTTTTTTTCGTCATGCCTTAAAATAGCTTGAATGTAGCTCTACAGCCTTGACTCGTTAAGTATGCGCGGTTCTATGAATATGCAAATTAGCCCCGCCTCCACTTACTCACACCAGCTCAGAGATCCTTGACGATCACACATTCACGTGATTGGTTACAAGGTAGTTTGTGACGTCAGAATCACCAGCGATTTCAAACCGCGTTTTCGACAACGATGTGGTAAAAATGGAAACATTTTTCTTTTGTACAGATGACAACATTATCAAAACGATCCCCGTTCACACGGATCTGTGGAAACGACTCATAGCGCTGTATTATTCATGCCAGACAAGTAGTTGGCGACGTCACTAAAGAAAGACTACGCGCCTACACATTATTTTACTACAGTCTATAGACACAAATGACATCATTTATCATTTTTTCATTCTAAGGATGTTATTCTTGATAATACTGTATTATTACTTTGTCTTCTGGGTAAATTTCATCTTCACAAAGGCTTCGAAAACATAGCATCCTTGAGTCTGTTGTAAGGAACCTTTAATTTTTCAAGATGACAAAATGTGATATTGTGTTGCTTTGTATAATTCTTATAACCACTTGTGATGTCCGTATTCCCCCCTTATTTCTTACTGCCCCCCTTATTTCTTAATATCTGTATCCTTTCATTTGCAAAAAAAAAGCCTATATTCTAAACGCGTAATGTGCATGACGTCAGCGTTTTCACAGATTCGCGTTTTTGTTGTTTACACGGAGATGGTAATGGTGTCGTTTTCAAAAACTTGCACTTTGAAACCCGTTTTCAACAGTTTGCGCTTTCAAGCCACCAAAACGTAAAATTTGTATGCGTTTTGGCTTATGGCCATTCATTTACACGACAACAGCGTTTTGGGTGCCTGAAAACGCAAACTTTTAAAAACGGGTTTCAAAGTGCACGTTTTTGAAAACGGTCTCCCTGTAAACAACAAAAATGCGTGCACATGTGTATTACGTGTTCAGTCTATAGTGTTTCCCTGGCAGCAGAATACAGCGTTTTAGTCCTTTTCGCAGATCCGTGTGAATGGGAATCGTTTTGACAATGGTGTCCTCTGTACGCGACAAGGAGAAACTTCTGCGTTTTAAGCATATTGTTATCGTGTAAACGTACCCTGAGGCACAGAACTGAAACATAATACAAAACCCATCCAAACATATCACAAACTCAGATTATCCCGACCCTAACAACAACATTCATGTATTCATATTTTCAATTATATAAATACTGGGTCATATGAGTACTGAGCAATATTAATTAACTACATGTACTTACTATAGAGTTACGGTTGGGGTTTGTTACTTGTAATTATACATCATTTTCTGTTATTACTATATTAAGTACATGTAATAACGTGTCCTACATCACCTTAAAATAAAGTGTTACCAAATACTGTACACGTAGAATGTTGCTTTGCATGGCATCTAACTTACATTTGTGTTTTGCAGCTATAATGTCATCTCCATTGAGTTAGAATCGCTTTATCCCCAACAAAACATGGTTCAATGGTGGGGGGCTTTAAACGCTTCCATCAAAACCCTCAAAGGGAAGAGACTGCCCTTGACGGACATTGAGCTACACGAGCAGTTCAAGAAAACATTTGGTTACACAAAAGCAATAAAGTGCAAGGTGATAAATGACAATCAATTGGTTTCAGAGTACCTTCATTTACATACTCTGTATTTAAACATCAAAATGTTTGTGACGTGGTACCAGAACGTGGCATTTGGGCTGAAATCAGCAGCAGAGAGAGGACTGTGTGCTGCGTTCCACTCACTAAGTCGCAGGAACCCGGCGTCCCACCTGCATGTTCTTGATGAGCAGGGTCTCTCTCTGCTTCACCACGCTTCAGCCAACAACCAATCACACATCGTCCTTCAGCTCGCTGCAGCAGGAGTCAATCTCAACCAGACACGCAGTGAGAGGTTCACCAACACAGGTCAGCACATTATCAGTCTCTATTCATGTGCAGCTGGATTTAAAGGCCTCTAGAAGCTTATAGACATTTCATCATATTCTTACAGTATGTCATTTTTATTGGCAGGAAAACCAGGTGTTGGAGGTCCATTTATAGAAGGAGCTGGTAAGGGTCTTATACTGGAAACTCCTGAAAGAAAAATTCTGACCAATGCAACCAATACTACTACTACTAATGATAATCATTTAGTAAAATATATAAAATATACATTTTATATAAAAATGTATTAAGTGACATTTATAAAGGTCATTTCATCAGGCAAAACAGATGCAACCAATGATTCCAAACCCGACACAACACATCTAAAAATGCCATCTTTAAAAATAATTATTATAATAGTTTTGATTATTAATATATTTTTATCAATTATTATTATAAGTATTATTTGTATCAAAGCTCTCATATACTAAAAGAGAATGGCAACCAATACTAATAATAATATCAACAACAACAATAATAAAATCAAAACGCATGTAACCAATGATGTTTCTTTATTATCTCACGCCAATAATTATAGTATAAATAATAATAATGTATTATTATTATGCTTTATTGGTAACACTTTATTTTGATGGCCCCATTTAGACATTCTCTTGACTATAAGTAATGTTTCTACTGTACATGTCAACTACAAGTCATTATAATATTAGTTGACTGTCCGCTTAATATGTGCTAACTCTTAATTTTGATGGTCCTCCAACAGTATTATCAACAATATTCTTCGTACTAGAAGTAACTTTGCAAGAGCATGTCAACTTACTTTACTAACCCAAACTCTAACCCTACCAGTCTACTAATACTCTATTAATACTCTAATGAGAGTTGACATGTAACGAGAGTTAGTTGACATGTAGGTGCAACTTTACTCAGTCAACAAAATATTTAAGGGACCATCAAAATAAATTGTAACCACTTTATTTATTAAGTGACAGCTCAAAATCACTCCCAAAAGCTAAAATCTTGCATTATGTGTTTAAAGATGCCATTGATAACTTTTGTCCCCCTCTTTTAGGGCTCACAGCAATGCACCTCGCTGCACAATGTGGCTCCCTTGAATCCTTAAACTGTCTTCTAGCACTGCGAGCGGACTATAAACTTGTGGATAAGAGAGGCTGGATGGCTATTCATTTTGCAGCCTTCTATGGCCAGGTGGCGTGTATTCAAGCACTATGCAGGAAAGACCCTACGTTATTGGAGATGAAGACCCCTGCTGAGTATGTGATACATTTTAGCAATAGATTTTTTCAAAAGTTTGGGGTCGGTAAGATTTTTTACATGTTTTTGAAAGTCTCTTTTATGCTCACCAGGCTGATTTATTGATACAGTAAAAACAGTAATATTGTGAAATAATATTACAAATAAAAATAACTGTTTTCTATTTGAATATGTTTTAAAATGTAATTTATTCCTGTGGTCAAAGCTGAATTTTCAGCATCATTACTCCAGTCTTCAGTGTCACATGATCCTTCAGAAAATCATTCTAATATGCTGGTTTGCTACACAATAAACATTTCTTCTTATTATCAATGTTTAAAACAAGTGGGCTTATTAATATTTTTTTGTAGAAACCGTGATACGCTTCTTTTCAGGATTCTTTTATGAACAGAAAGTTCAAAAGAACAGCATTTATTTAAAATAGAAATCACTTTTGATCAATTGAATGCATCCTTGCTGAATAAAGGAATTATTTTCTTTCAATCTCACTGACAACAAACTATTGAGAAGAAGTGTATGCATGTATTTAATAGGGTTTCTTTGATCATAATAATCAGAAACACCGTTTTTTTTTTTTTGAGATGCATGATAATGGGTATTTTACAGGTATGGTAGTTCACCACTCTTATTGTCAGCGACCTCTGGTTCAGTGGAAGCTCTGGACGTCCTGTTGTCCACTGGGGCAAACTGGAGAGAGGAAGACAGCAAGGGCAATAACATTGTCCACCTGGCAGCACTTTACTTTCACACAGATGTCCTTAGACACCTCATTCGGCTGAACTTGGATGGGCTTCCTGTGTGGAAGATACTTGTCGGTATGATACGGTAGCAGATTTGAAATGTGTCATGAAACGAATGTTTCTATTGTCTTTTCTTCCCTATTGTGACGTATAGCCGAGTGAAACGGCTTCTCGAACTTTTAGATGAGTAGCAAATAATTTATTTAAATCAATAAGTAATTAATTTATTTTTTAAATTTGCGATTGTGGTAATGATTTGCCTGATCTCGCTCTTTTTTTTTTTTGGCAGAAATGATCCAGAGTGAAGACACCAGGCGGTTGGAGATGGCCCTCAGGTGTCTTGAGGCTCTTTGTGTAAACACTGAGTCCTCCTGTGAGGACATAACGGAAGCAGGTCAGAGATATAGACTTGATAATCAAGTCAATTTCAGACAGAAACTTATTTTATTACATTTCTCAACTAGTAGGTTGTGACCCCAAAATGGGTCATGTGTCTGTTCTGACTAGGGGTGTAACAATATATCACGTCTCAATAGATCGCAATAAAAAAAATGCAACATGTTTTGTGGAAAGTGATATGTATAGTTTACCCAAAATGAAAGTTTAGACTTGGCATCAGATATGGCAATGGTTCTTTAAATAGGGTAAACCCTTATTTTTTGCTAAAACAATGAATATTTCTATTTAGTGTCACCTTTGCCAAGGTGGCATTTGGGCCAAGTCCTGTTGTAACATCAAATCAAACAGTACTGTGGAATTAATGTATTGTTACACCCCTAGCAGGACAAAAATAGCTCAATAAATGCATTTCTCATATTCAGCAACCTGACACAATATTTTAAGCTCCTTTTAACCTTTGTAAGATAAACAATATTGAAACTGTAGAGTTGCCGCTTGAAAAAAATCTGGGTTCTGAGCGAAACCAGTTGAGAGCCACTGGGCTAGAAGATTGGAAAAAGTTAAGGCCAATTCACACTGCACCGACAGACACCAACCAACGGCAACATTCGCCACTTGGTTGAACGTGTTGAATTGGTGTTTGTCGGGACATGGAATGTCTGAGAAGTGACGTACTGTACTGTAATCTGGCGATTGGTCTCCATCTGTCGGTGCAGTGTGAATCGGCCTTTAGAAGATTGCGTTATATTTCTGCCTAATGATAGTCACTGCACTGCAGGAGGTATTCCAGTGCTGGTGGGCCTCCTTGGTTCGGACAGACAGGTTGTGCAGTGCATGGCTACAGCTGTGCTGTGTCATATGTCAGAGAATGTGAAAGTCTGTGAAGGTCTGGTGCATTATGGTGCCGTACCGGTGGTGATCAAGCTCCTCAGCGGCCATCAGCCTGAGCTGCACTCTCGCTGTGCTGTTATACTAGCCGACTTGGCGGGACACAGCGAACAGCACCAAAGCCTCATCGCTCAGCTGGTGAGCCAAGATACTTTTTATGCTATCTGTTCACATCTAAAGTTCCTAAGCTTATACACTGGCGGTGAAAAGTTTGGAATAATAAAGATTTTAAAGAAGTTTTTGAAGTCTCTGCTCAACTGAATTCATTGTCACATGATCCTTCAGAAATCATTCTAATGTGCTGATTTGGTGCTCAAGAAACATTTCTTATTATAATGTTGAAAACTGTTGTCCTGCTTATATTTTTGTGGAAACCGTGATAGTCTACCATTTAAGGTTTCGGAGAATCATGACAAACTTTCAAAGAACCATGACAAACTGTCAGTTTTCACAAAAATATTAAGCAGCAAAAATGGTTTTCAACATTGATAAATATAAGAACCATTATTAATAATTTATCATTTTAAGCACCAAATCAGCATATTAGATCTGCAATCAGATCAGCGATTAGAATGATAAAATTCTACAAAAACAATAAAAAATCGTAATTATTCCAAAGATTTCACCATCAGCCTGTTCACACCAAGAACGATAACTATAAAGATAATTATATTAGCTGTGAGTGGATGATATTGTTCTGTTTATTCTAAGCTTGTGCTTGTCTGTCACTTTAAATGCTCGAGCTCGTTACAGCAGGATGGATTCTATTTGGCTGTCAATGTTTTTTCGTTCATCAGCTGGATAAAATTGTTCTGAAAGTGGTGTGAACTCTCTGCTATTCTATATTGAGGACGATTTTTAGAACTATCTTTATCGTTATCTTTATAGTCAGCGTCCTTGGTGTGAACGGGCTTAAAGGGTGGGGTTTTTTTTTGTTTGTTTTTTTAACAAATACTCTACATTTTTTGTGCAGGGTGGAGTGACCCTAGTAGTGAAGCTCCTGACCTCTGACCTCCAAAATGTGCTAGTAAATGCTGTCAGGTGCATACGCACACTATGCGTCAGAAGCCCATGCAACCAAACTGCTGTTGCACACGCTGGAGGAATTCCACATCTCGTCGAATTCCTGTCTGTGAACTCTGGTACTGTTTACCTTCTGGAAAATAAGAACAAATGTCTGTTCTTAAAATAATAGATCACTCAAAAATGGAACTACTGTCATTTTTTATGTTCCAAACCTTTGTTTTTTTTTCTGTGGAACACAAAAGAAGAAACTAAAATCAATTGCCTTCAGATTAAACGTATGTGTTTTTCTGACAGAAGCACTGCAGGAAGAGGCTTGCTTGGCCCTTGCAGAGCTGGCCCGGGGTCACAGGGAGAACCAGGAGCTCATATGTGAGATGGGAGCGGTCGGTGCCCTGGTGCAAGTCCTGCAAAAGAGGAAGATATCTGTTCAGGTCAAGGCGGCCACAGCGCTCGAATCTATAGCCAGTCACAATCCTGACATACAGCAGTGCTTCCTCGGGCAATCGGCTGATAACTATCTTTTACAACTTTTAAAGGTAATGTAATTGCAGCTTTAGCACGCTATTCAAACCTCTATTGCACAATGTTGCCTATGGGTAACTAAGCCAGTTCTTCACTTTTCAGGCACATCAATAAAACATTGCGGGATGCAGGGATGACTTGGAACAAATCAATATAAAGCTGGGTTTTTTTCGGAATGGGGCATTTTTTGGTTATGGAATTTCTTCCCCCCCGATTTACATCTATTAGTGCCTGAACTATTTAGAGTCACATAAATTATTCAGTGAAGAATTATGATGAATTGCTTTAATGTTTTTTGTTACTTTTGCCACAGTGAAATGGATATGGATTTAGCCACTACAGACCATATTGTGCATATTTTTTGAGCACTTTTTAAACACTATTTTAGTAAATTACCTTATTTGATTTAGTGATTATTAATGTTTTAGTTAGAATATGGAGCTCATATTTGAGAAGGAAAAAAAAAAACCTTAATTCTCTTTTTCAGAAAACTGATTGAGCAAAAATATGAAATTTGGTGATTTGACTTATATGGCCACAAAGTTAAGAGGACATTTTGCTACCTTGTAATGCAAATCAATGAGATCTTTATAATCATATGGCAGACCAGACCACATACATAAAATGCATAGTAATATCAGTTGTCACTCTATATCTCCCAATAATATGTCTTAGTAAGATGATATTTAAATGCTTAGTTTTATTATCAAAGCTCTGTAGTTTTTATTGTGGGGGCAAAACAAATAAAGGAATCCAATACAATGATGATTGAAAGATGTACAAATAAACAGTCCTCAAAGGCTGATGTTTGATACTCACATTTTAACATGACTTTTCCACAAAAAAAAAATATGTATGGAAAACCCAAGTTGCTTGAGTCTAATAAGTTTAGTCTAATAGACTAAACTTTAACATCTTAAAAAATATTAAAGTTATTCTCACATTTACTTCATAAACATCAATAAAGATTTCGCAGCAAAATGAAGCAGGACATTTTTAGAATTGTACCAAAAGGCCATTTACTTTTACATTTACTTGCTAAAAAAGTATAAACTATCAATCAGACGACAGAAGGCATGTAGTAGATTTTTTTTTTTGTTAAATTACCTGTAGGGTTCTAGATTTCTACATTTACTCATTTAGCAGATGATTTTATCCAAAGCAACATACAAAAGAGGAACAAAAGCAATTGGTCAAGAAGCCAACAATATTCGCATCATGCTTAAATGAAACAGTCCGGTTCTCGTACTGCATAAAGCTGCAAGTCAACCCATGGCACAGTAAACTCTTTCTGACCTTCACCCTGTGTTCAGGTGTTCCAGCTGGACGTGCGGGAACAGGGTGCAACGTCTCTGTGGACCCTGGCAGGACAAAATCTGAAGCAACAGAAACTCATGGCAGAGCAGATGGGCTACCCTGTCATCCTTGACCTTCTTCTGTCCTCTTCAGACAAAATGCAACACGTGGGTAAGGCCAGATACAAATCGGTCTCATTATACACCGTCCCAAAAGACCTCACCCAGTTCCATCCAACCACTCAGTCACCCATGAATGCAAGTAACACTCTTGCTGCAAAGCTGTCGTCCAGACAGAAGCAGCACCAAATGCAATAAAAACAGCTTCCCATTGACTACGTGTTGACAGGCACTGGATAAACTGAGCAGATTGACTGCCTGAGCTTCTCCCTGTCACTGACAGAACAGGTCCGGTCCAGCGGGTAAGCGGCCAGCACTTCCCCTGTCTTGAGACAGCACCGATCTGTTAGACTCATAAGACAGGAAGGCATGCAAGTGGAATGTTATTCCCCCAGTGGGTTTCTCCGTAAACATTGCTTACAAGAGTGGCTCCGTCTCTTGTATTGCTATTAGTGTTAAGCTATGTCCCAAAAAAGACTGTGATTGCAAAACGACGCTGTATTCCAAAAGTGCTTCCTCTTCAGTCAGGTGTCTGGATCGGGTCTCCTCTGGATTGTCTGTTAAAACATTTTGTCAGACAGATGTTCCCTAAAAATCTTTTTCAGACAGAACTGTCCGCACCTTCATATCGTTACGCATTTGGAACAAATTTTCCACCCCCCAGAGAATGTTATCTGCACGTATCTCGCTGTTTCACAGGGTGCCGAGCGGCGATAGCGCTTATCCGAGATAGTCATACCCATCAGGAAGGCTTTTGCAGGGAGAACGGGGTGCCGCCTTTGGTGCGTTTGCTTCGAGGGTCCCGAACAACACTGAAGACCCTGCTCAGTGTCATCAAAGCCTTGGGTTGTTTGTGCATTGGTAATATCTCACACTTCTTCTTCCAGGTTTTTTGGGATACATGGTTTTGTTATAGCGTAAATGATAAGATGTTTGTTTTGTGGTTGCAGGAGTGGTGCTCACTACTAATAAAAACAGTCAAAAGATTATTTACAGAGAAAAAGCCATTCCTATATTATTAGAGCTTTTAAAATCCCATGAATCTCCTGAGGTCAAGGTAAGAATTCATTTCAAAAACTTTTTTTTATACCCATCACCCGAAACAAGAAGTGACATCATTGTGTTTTAAAATCCCATTAGGTACAAGTGGCTCAGACTCTTGCTTGTGTGCTGATGGGGAACCAAAAACTCCAGAGGGAATTTTGGGAACAAGAGGACTTCTCTTATGAACTTGTTCTGGAGCTCCTGAGGGCTGAAAACAAAGTAATTTATACCATTTTAAACTTATTCGATGCCACTGATATACTAAATGTATTTGTCTAAATTAACTGCTTAATAAGTCATTCCTTTTAGAACATATGTCTGGATGCTGGACATGCATTGTCTTTGTTTGCATACAACAACAAAGCACAGCAGAAGGCAATTCGAAAAATGGGAGGAATTCCAATGAAGACATATGAAACTTTTTTGAATTCTGACAATGAGACAGAAAGAGCAAAAGCTGCATTTCAGGTAGTCAGAAGATTCTGAATTTATACGCAATATACAGTACATACCAAATGAATCACGTATTGTTGATATTTTAATTAAAAAGTATATTTTTTACATAAGTTTTTTTTCAAACTCCAAAAAAAAAAAAAAAAAAAAATCAGAATGAATGTGATTTCAGACATTGTATTGTATGTTCTCAACAAAACATTTAACATAGTAGAAAATTAACAGATTTATGCTTTTAATGAACACCTGTTAAGGGCTGGAAAAACAGGTAATTAAATATACATCTTATGTTTGACAGATAGTTGTGTTAGCCAGAGTAATTGGTGGGTCAGATGAAGTGACTTTGACTGCAAGGGGAGTCACTGATCTTGTTGAATTACTGCAGTCTGACCAATCCACCACTGTGGTCATTGCAGGTGAGAGGACATGCAGTGTTAATGTACACCACTGTTCAAAAGTTTGGGGTCGTTAAGATTTTTAAAAAATAAATTCATACTTTTACTCAGAACAAATGCATTAAATTGATCCAACGTGACAGTAAAGACGTTTATAAATGTTACAAAAAATTATATTTCAAATAAATGAATGAATAAAATGGTTTCCACAAAAAATACAGCACACAAAATCAGCGCACAAAACATATTAATAACATTGCTACAAATAAGAAATGTTTCTTGAGCAGCAAATGAGCATATTAGAATGATTTCTGAAGGATCATGTGACACTGAAGACTGGAGTAATGATGCTGAAAATTCAGCTGTGCATCACAGGAATAAATTACATTTTAAAGTATATTCAAATTGTACTGTTTTATTGTAATAATATTTCATGATATTACTGTTTCTGCTGTATTTTTGATCAAATAAATGCAGCTTTGGTAAGTATAATAGACTTCTTTCAAAGCCATAAAAAAAAAATCAAACCCCAAACTTTTGAACAATAGTGTATCAGGGTTCCTCAAGCCCGGTCCTGGAGGACCGCTACCCTGCAGAGTTTAGCTCAAACCCTGATCCAACTCACCTATCTATGGCTGAATCCAAAATCACCCCCTATACCCTCCAATAGGGTATTATTTAAGGGGAAAGCCATTTGTTGTGGTGTCAGAATGAAACCATAGTGAACATTATCGAGTGCACTCAATCTATCTCACATTGCACCGTAATAACGAGTGTACAGCCAATGTACGCTCAACAGCTGTCCAAATTCGCTCACTCGTTTTTATTCACCTCTTTAAGTGAACTGTATTAGTGGACTAATGTAGGGAATAGTGATTGAGGATTTAGGGGGCGATTTTGGATTCAGCCTGTGATTTTCTAGTGATCCTGAAGACTTTGATTAGCTTGCTCAGGTGTGTTTGATCAGGGTTGGAGCTAAACCTAGCAGGGAATTGGCCCTCCAGGGCAAGATTTGAGCAACCCTAGTGGTGTATATCAATAAAATGAAAAAAAAAAAAAAATCTTGTGTGACGCTCCATCTTGTATTAATCCAGCACAACTACTTGCTAGTCTGGCTCACACGAGAGCAGGTATTACTGATGCGATTGTCACCATGGGTGCTATAGAGCATCTCTCTGCTTATCTGGACTCAGAAGATGGAGAGGTAGATGGTGTTTCATTAGCTTATGTAAATTCAGTGTTTCCCAATCTATAAAAATTCTGTAAGTGCTTAAAATTGCATTCCTGGGATTTTCAAACTAAAATAATACACTTTCTTCCTACCTACATTTTAGGTTCGAACAGCTTGTGCAAGTGCTTTGGGCTACCTGACCTCTAATCGCTTTGCTCATCGACAGCTTCTGGCAAAATGTAGAAAAAACCCTCACATATATGACCTTCTAAAGAAGAATCTAGCACAAGATGCCAGAATATCACAATTCTTTACAGAAGAGTTTGAAAGACAGAGAAGAATAGGGTTTCCGTCCCTCAGGTGCTTTAAATTTATACAGGAAGTCACTGAATATGAGGCCTTCGATAATTCACAAGCATAATTTGTTTTCTTTCTGTTTTCTCCATTGCAGTTTGGAGATAAACGGCGGCCCTCCTGTGCCTCACCGTGATAATAAAGGTATTTCAATTGACTTGTGTATGACACAGAAATATTGTGATGCTGGCTAAAGCAAAGAGGAATGCATCTCACATACAGCTGCTTGCGCTATACCACTTCTCACCAGGACTGTCGAAGAGACTGAATGCTAGGTGTAGTCAGTCAGCAGTCGGTGAGAAAGAAACACCAGCTCCTTTGCCGCACCGTATAAGACAGAGGGCCAGAACTGCAAACCCCAGAGTCAGAACGGGACAGGGGTACTGCCACAGTCCCTAACCACTGAGGTTAAATGAAAGGCCACAAACTCTGGCACATCCATGCAGACCAAAAGGTGATGGAAGAGAAATGACGTCAAAGGCTTTGAACAAAAAGCATATGCAAAACAGAAACATTTATGTTTCTTTAAATAAACGGTCATTTATTAATAAGATGCAAATTCCCTTACAACACAATGTCAAGAGTTTATCCTGAGTTTTAATGGTGGAACTTTGATTGCAGCATCTTTAACTTCTGAAGTGATGTCTAATCCAAGTGGTGCCCTAAAAAAACATTTTGATTAAAGTTGAAAGATCTTTATTTATTTATTTTTACTTGGAAATGACATGAACTGTTAAATCATGCACAGTAAGACCAGAAACATGCATTGAAACATAAATAGGTCAAATTTAGTAACTAACAAAGCAAATGCAATTTCAACTTACTTGGGTTCATATTTGACCTCTTCGGTATGGGACATGATCCCCTTTCCTTGCTTTAGTCTCTCTATGCCATTCCTAAGAACAATAGTGTGGAACAAAAGTCAGAGTGTCTTATGCATGTAATCGAGGCTGTAAGGCGATGTGCACCAATGTTATCACCTTACCATGCAATCATGACTCCATTATCAGTACAAAGCTTTGACGGAGGACACAGTAGATGCAACCCAGTGGCATCTGTGATGATTTTCAGAGTCTGTCTGATGTATTCATTACTTGCTACTCCTCCTGAAACAACCTATAGAGGTGCACAAGACGGAGAGTTGAAATTTTGGGTGGGATAGAGTGGAATTTTTACCAAATGTCAATTCACCACAGGTATTTATTGGTTGCTAAAATGGTCAAGCGAAGCTACAGTTAATTCCAAGAAGGACATGTTATGCTTTTTTACATTTTCAACTTTCTTTAGTGTGTAAAGTTGCTGTTTGAGCATGAAAAAGGTCTGCAAAGTTACAAAGCAAAAAGTCTCTATATCAGTAAGCACTGTTTCATTGCTTCCTGAAACGCCTCGATTGTAGTCTTGTGTTTTCTTCCGGGAACATCACCGTCACAATATTCCTCATTTAATAAATCCTGCCCGAAGAATATGCAAAAAAAAGAAAAAAAAAGTGAAGTCTAATTTAATTGCATTAGTGATGTGTTGAAACTTGCAGCTATGGTAAGGGGCGTGACATTTGTGAAACACGCTTGAAGCAGTAAACTAATCACAACACACTGGTCCAGCCATCCAATCAGAGCACTTTCAATACGAATGGGCTTCATAGAGACCGGAACTAAACAGAGTATTACTGACGGACGGGGAAGAAATGTAAATGTAAGGCATATGAAAAATAGATATGTGTTTTTTGAACATATAAGCATGAATACTTATTCTAATAAAACCCCAAAACAAAAACAAGACTTTGTAAAAGGGCATAATATGGCTTCTTTAATATGAAATGCCACATCCGAGTCCTGAGGTGCTGTGAACTTACCAGAGTTGGATTGTGCTGTGGTAGAAGACCTTTGGATTTACAGAACAAAATGGCACGATGTGTTCGTTTGGCTATATGAGATGCAACGGTGTGTTGTGAGGCAGCGGCGAGGTCTTTAACACATGATAATAATTGTCCTGTTTCAACACCTGAGGAAGCATAACACTGTCTTACTGATTATTATCAATACTGAGTTCTAGAAAGTGTAATAATTGTATTGCATCTCCAATCAAATAAAAACCTAGTGAGCTGCCTAGTACCTACCTATATATATGTGTGTGTGTAGACATGCGGAGTTGCTGCTTATATAGGGTCACTTATAAGCTGCTGTTTCAGTCAGGAAGCTGCCTTAAAAGGCAGCTGTCTATGTAAGCAGTAGGCAGCTCACTAGGTTTTGGAAAATAACCAGCTCTATTGTTTTAAAATGAACAGATAAAGTACCTTCTTCTTTCTCTTTTTTCTTTATTGCCATTGTCACCTGGTTTCGCAAACCAGCAAAAGAGAAGTTGCAGTCGTAGATCTGTCCCATTGGCGTCTTGAAGTGGAATGCACGCCGATCCCCCTCTTTTGCCAGAAGCTCTATGGCTTGTCCACCACTCAAAGTCAAACACTCTGGGTGATTCCTAAGAGAAAGACTTCTAGCAATCTATCATTGAAAGGAAAGATAAACAGTTTGTATGACAAACATCATACAGTTTTCCTTGTATTTGAATATTAAGTGATATCCTGATACCTTATCTAAAGAGTCACCAGCTGCTACATCCAATGTTTGCCCCAGAAGAAGAAACTCATCGATTCCTTTGGCCAGTGCAAGAAGAGTATGACCCCCAGAGACAAGGAGCACGAGAAAAGGGAAGTCTACAGGGTGCAGCATTCTTACAGTAAGGGCATGGGCCTCCATATGGTGTATAGGGATGAACGGCTTTTCATGTAATCTCACAAACTTCAGACTGAAATCCAAGCCGATGCCGAGGCTGAGGGAGAGTCCAGGCTTTACTGTTGTGGCGACAGCTGTGAGTTCATTGGGTTCAATGCCACTTCTGTCTAAGGCCTCCTGGACAACTCTACAGATGTTTTCTTTGTGTAGGCGTTGGGCCACAGGTGGGATAATTCCACCCGCACTGTAAGAGAATAAATCAAACAGAGAACCCAACAATATAGCAGTAATTACATCATGTTTATACCGTTTCAAATTTTAAAGTGTGTATAAAAATATAAAGCAAATTGTATATTTTAGGTATATTTCAATCCCTCTTTAGCTTTTTTTGAGTTCACATAGTCCTAACTTGAAAAAACGTATAAAAGCAAAAGAAAATTGACATTTTGGTTTACACACACACACACACACACATATATCTATTACCAGTATTCAACAAGTTATTCATAGTAGACAAATGTTCAAGCTGTTATTTTCAGTGAATCACGACAAAAAAAAACTAAACTTAAAGTGAAATAAAATAATAAAAAATATAAAAAAACAACCAAAACTAATAAAAATGACAAAAACGTTCAACAAAATGACTAAAGCTTGAACTAAAATGAAAACTAAATATAAAATTAAAAGCCAATTCCAAAAATATTAATCAATCCTACAGTAGTATAAATAATACTAAAATAACACTGCTTGTAGTATATTGCAGAAGTCATATGGACTTGTATGATGCTTTTGTACTTTTTGAAGCTTGGGGACATTGTAATGGTGAATAAATAACTACATGTCCTTTTTTATTGAACTGCTCCTTTAAGATATTGAAAACGTGTGATAAATCAAGTGTCGGTCTATGTCGTCGGTCTCAACTTATCGAGATTGGTTATTTATGAATGAAGTTAGGGGCAATACTTACTCCAGGTGTGTCTGTTTCTGAGAATGCAGAGATTCCCCCAAAATGATTCCAGTGTCGTCCAGCACAGCCGCCCCTGTCTCATCGCAGCTCGTCTCAATCCCCAAAACTAATCTAGGGCGCACTGCAGTGAAGGCTCTTATTGACGTGAGGTGCTTCATCCAGCAACGAACAGGTCCATTCAAAACACACGGAAACATTCTGTTAACACTGACAATTCACTGTCGTTAACACTGGTCGCTTTAACTGGACAACATTCTAAAAGATCAAATTCATTTCAACAATTCAAGCAACTCAAAAACACTTCTAAACTTGTACAAATCCATTCATGACCCTGTATGAAACGAGACGTTACATATAAATATGTCCTACTCGCAACACGCGAAGTTGGGTTCCGTTAGTTTTTCTGTAAACTATAAATGATAAATTCAGCATAGAAAAAGATGTCTATGGTTTATATAAAAATGAATAAATATGAGTAATTTAGCTACGACATTATTATTAGCAAAAGTTCAAAATAAAAAGCCACACACAGGAACCATTATAGAGTGCTTGTTTCCAGTGGGCTAATAATACAGGTGGGATGAAGACTCACATGGGAAAGATGTTTTAGGCTGATTCTTCATGGATTCTTCACACTTTGGCTGACATGAAATATTTTGTTTGACTATTTTCAACTATTATTTGATATTTAACGTCCATTGCTTCCTTCAAATAAGGTAATGGTCTACCTAGGTAGTTGGACAAATATCGATTTATATATATATATATATATATATATATATATATATATATATATATATATATATATGTATTAAATTATTACAATTTATTATCAATATATTAAAATAGTTTAATTGTTTTATATAAGGAGATTTTGAATCTTGAGTCTCGCACTTGAACTTTAATCCTCACATTCTGCTTCTACAGAATGCTATCCATTAAATGAGTATAACAAGATGGAACCACAAGCCAAACGGAGGAAAGAAATGGACAAATGTGACACTTGGGATGTTCTTCCTGTTCTCTCCGATGAGAAGTCTCGGGACACTGAATTGTTGCCGGCCTACGCAGCACCCATCATCGAGAAAAGAGAAACATCTCGCCTGGTCAAAGAGCTTTCCCTGATCTACCCTCTAACCGGTCTGCAGCACATAAAAAGAGTGAGAGCTTGCAAAGACAAAAGCAGCCCTCATCCTTTAGAGGTCATTGTGTGCTTGGCAAGGGATGTGGCCAAAGGAGTTATGCCTGCTGATCTGCTTCGCTCACAGTCTTTTGACTCCAGTGGTTTAGGTGAACCTTTCCTTGTTGAAATACCTGCCAATCCTCCACTGACCAGACCACAGTTTGAAAAAGCTAGTAAACACTGGCCTACGTCATTTCATGAGGACAAGCAAGTGACGTCTGCTCTGAGGGGCCAGTTGTTCACTGGCGATCAGAAAGCTAAAATTCAAGACTACATGACGGCAGCTGTCCAGGCTGCGAAATCAGGTCGGGAAATGGGAATGGATGCAGTGGGCGCTGTAATTGTTGACCCAGAATCTGAGAAGATTGTTGCAGTGGGTCATGACTGTAAGCGTGGCGCTCAGCCGCTCCATCATGCTGTCATGGTCTGTATTGATCTTGTGGCCTGTGGGCAAGGAGGAGGCGCCTACAATTACGAGAAATATCCAGCCTGTCAATTTAGCAGCTCTGAGTTCTTTAGAAATGGCTGCAATTCGAAAGAAACTGGTCAGCCTTACATCTGCACTGGATATGACCTTTACGTCACTCGAGAGCCCTGTGTGATGTGCGCAATGGCTTTGGTCCACTCAAGAATCAACAGAGTGTTTTATGGAGCACCCTCTGCAGATGGTGCCTTGGGAACCAAGTATAAAATGCATTGCCAAAAAGATTTAAATCATCACTTTGAAGTGTTTAAAGCGGTGATGCTGAATCCATGTGAGGCCTTACACAAAAAGTAATATTTTTTTTAGAAGTTGTTCTTAAGAGACAATATTAAAATTGACATTTTAATTTCGTTTTGTTACTCTAGCCAAATATTTTTTCTTAACAGGACCATAATAAAAATTATGGAAATAAAATTGGATTGTCTACATTTAAATATTTTATTTGTTTTATCAAACCAAGGCATGTCCTAAATTTTTATTAGGATTAATAAAATTAGAGTAATGACTAAATAAGATTAGAGCAATGACTACTGAAAGTTCAGCTTTGAATCACACGAATAAAATAAAATACATTATAAAATTCATTAACCTATAAAACAGTTATTTAAAATTGTAGTAATGTCTCACAATATTACAGTAATTTTGATCAAATAAATGCAGCATAAGTGAACATGATACAAAAACATCTATTACCTAAAAACAAATATTACCAACCTCAAATATTTGAACAGTAGTGTGTATTCTATAATTTTTAGTAAAAGTGAACAACAGGGTTTCTTATACTTTTATTTGTTTGCAGCATGTAATACAACACATACTATGTTCATACCTTTTCTCAAAACAAAAGGACAAAACAATTGGCACAGTTGAGCCTTCAGATAATGTCAAAAAACAAGAAAATGGAAGGATTCAAATAGTTTAATGGGTCTATGTTACAGTTTATCAACTTCAATAACTGTGACACAGAAGAGAGCAAAGAAACATGACGGTTTGCTGAAGCTTGGTAATGATCCAGAGTTTTACAATCACATACTGAAATGGAGTTAAGAGTCAACATGAAACTTTTTGTAATGCAATATATTTCTGATTCAAACTTAAGATAAAACAACGTAGGGAAGAACTTGATGTTGGGGCGGATGAAGCGGTTAAAACATTACAAAGAAATGTTCTTTGAAATAATGTGCACCGATAAACTGCTAAATGAGTCCAGAAACGCGTATTAAGAAAGTAAACAAGTTCTATCTTTAGTTTCATGTTGAGCTTAATGAACGTGAAAGTACTTAAAAGCTTAAACTCTAAAGTTTTGTTAATGTTAATATTTTTTTCATTGTCACCTATAAACCCTACGACATTAACCAAACAAAACTATACATAATATTGTGACTGAATAAATATTTTTCAGGAAATCATGCAAACTGAGTTTTTGTTTGTCTCTGAAGCAATGATAACATCAACAAAACTCAAGAAATAGCAGAAAGGTTTCATGGCTTTCAACTGATTTTAAAAACACATGGCATTATTTAAGAATGTATTTAGAAATGTGAAGTGACGCTAAAAGCATTAATCTAATCTTAGTGTATCAGTGTTGTGAGCACATTTGAACAAACAAAAACTAAATTAACAAAGAAAAAAAATCTTTAACCATGAAACCTGGGCCAGCCCAGATCCACAAGGACCACAAAACAACTAACAAAAACACATTAAATATCTTAAGTTATTAATGCTTGTGGAATTGTCCTCCTCCTAACATATCCCTACAACAATTTCTCAAGATATATCAAACAAAGAGGCTCACAATTACACAGACTGTACAAAACTGCTAAGTGTACACAACTGCAGTACAAAGTACAAAGGGTTATCTCCTCTCCCATAATGGGCAACAGCTCCGAGTCTGAACACTGGGCTTTAATACTTGTTTATTCCAAAGATCCTGACTCCATGGAGTTGTGGCAGTTTTGGGATGAGAACACTCAAAAGCGAAGCTGTGTTTATCACAAAATGTGCTGTGTCGTATTTTGTGTAAAAACTGGCGAGAAAATATCTGCGAATAGAAAAGACAAACAAGTGTTATATTTCAAAATCGGTACAGGCTCTTAAAGTGCTCCTATTATGCCATTTTAAAGGTTTCTAATTTTGTTTTCGGAGTCTACTACAATAGGTTTACAAGCATCCAAGGTCAAAAACACTTTAATTTTCTCATAATATACATTGCAGTATCACGTCTCTTCTTACAGTGTCTGACTCTGAAACAGTTCGATAAAGGATTCAGTCTCTCTAAACCCCTCCTTTCCTACTCTGCTCTGATTGGTCAGATGGCTCAGTCTATTGTGATATGCTTATCAGAAATGAAATGGCCATTACCATATCAGAATTTCAACTCCTGAGGCTTCCTAACGCCGAGTTCACACTGCACGATTTTCAAAGTAGTCGGGTCACTGTTCTTTTCACACTGCACGTCTATCTGGGGTAACATTCATTTGCTGGTGTGTGCACACTGCACGATGGATCGGCGACAGGAGGTTTCACATTGCATGACTTAACAAAAGAAAGAATCGCAGACAACTTCTGTCTGGTCCGCAACCTACGTTTCACAACCAAACGCACGCGAAAAGTGAAAAGGAAATAACGCAAGATCATGCATTAAAAATGATAGCCTGCAAGATGATTGCGATCCAAATTGCATGTGCAATGATTTGCAGCGAAAAGGAGAAGAAGAAAAAAGATTATGCAATGGTGCAGGAGGAAATGGTTGGGAAGACGAGGGGAGCAAAGATTGTGTGTTCTGCAGAGAGTTGGGGGTCAATAAAATCATTTTGCAATGTGCTGCTGGTCAAGCACATGTTTGTGCTTGGTTTCTGTTTGATATAATTGTAAATACATCTATTAAAATCCTGATATTATGGTCTATATCTCCTCCCTGAACATCCCGCTGCCCTGTTTCTTGCTTTCTCATTGGCTGTAGGTAATCGCCGAAGTAGTTTCTCTCAGATCGCGTCTTTGATAATTCACACTGCGTGATTGTCACTCGCGTGAACGAGCACCAATTAGCCTATGATTTCGGGCATTTGTCTGCGATCTCACAAAACCTGTCGGCGAGCCAAAATCGGGAAATCGTTCAGCGTGAACTCGGCATACGAGGCCTCAACTACAACTACATTGTTTGAGGGCGGGACAAAATAATGTTGATCGTGGATAGCCAATGAAGACCATAGGCTGGCTTTATGCAAATTTGTTACAAACCTATGTATGACTCGTTTCAGGCAGTTCAGAATCAGTTCTTTCTTTATATAACTTAATTTGTCATGCAATTTCAAAACTTTGCAGACCTTTTACATTCACAAACAGCTTTAATACACACTACGTGAAAAGCAATATCCGAAAAAGCATAGTAGGGGCACTTTAAATGACCAAAATATGTCTATAATATTCACTATAACATATTTATTTAACATTTAATTTTTTTTGTTTCCTAAGGGGATATTTAGTTCAAAATGTTGCATAAAACTACAAAAACTTACAAAATGATTGGTGAGATTGTAAAGAATTTTCTAGATGATGTGAACTGCACGCCGTAGTCCAGCTGTTCCCAGTGTGTGAGAAGTCTTGCCTTGCCCTGGTCTGGAGTTTCAAATGGTGTGCCTTTCACTGCATGCATAAACACGTACATACCCTGCGGGAAGACAGAAAGATGATCCAAATGACATGGATAGACATCCTCAAAGTTTATAACAATTGGACCTCTTAATATTAAGCTCAAAGAGATAGATGAAGAATGTTTCTTCAGAAAGAATCTGTTTTTGCCCATACAATAAAAATCAAAGAGGTCCAAAACAGCACTTCATTGACTTTCACTGTATGGACAAAAAACATTGAGATATTTTTTTGGATTTCACAGAAGAAACCTAGTAATAAAGGTAATATTTTTCATTTTTAGTTTAGTCATCATAGTTTATGATTTTTTTTATTCCAGTTTTAGTTGATTTTTTTAAATTTCAGTTCATGTTTATTTTATTGTTATAAGTAACAATTTTTAAAAATGGTTTTAGTTAACTATAATAACCCTGACTTCAGCAAGTCTCAAAACGTATCATTGCAAATGAGATTTGAGAGCTTTGATGGGAGGCGAAAATGATCAAAAAACTATTAAATAAATTGGGGTCTTTTCTTTGTGGAAACTATCGGCTCCAGAAGACTTGGAATAAAGACTTTAGATTATCCCTCCCTCCTTTAAACCTGGGACACACCAAGCCGATGTCAAAGACTAGCGGCGCCGAAAGCTGACTGTGTTGTCGCCTCTCGTCAGCTGAGTCTCGACCAAAAAACTGTGCTTGAACACACCAAAAGGCCTAAAGGCGACTGTCAACTAGCACTTGCGTTCTGTGCATGCGTGTAAGTAAATATCTGTCTATATCAGCAGGTATCAATAGTCTATTTTCGTCATTGAAAAAGGGAAACCGAAACTAAAACTGCAGATATAAAAAACGTAAACAAAGCAGCGCTTCCTTACCATTTTGAATATCAATCACACAGATGAGTTTCTTCATTCCAGTGAGCTCTTGTTATTATGAAAATATTAGTGCATTCGAATGCTCAAGTAAGATGACATAAAATTATAACAACCTTCTGTCTGTACCGTCTTGACTTCTTTGCTCGCTTCCATCCCTTTTGCTATTATTCTCATGCACTGACTCGCTCGCTAAGCTGAACAGCCAATCAGAGTTCCCTCTCTCTCACTGACACCGATTTAACAAGCTGAATTGGCCCCCGAAAAAAACCTGAAGGCATCCGACTAGAGTAAACGATGCGGAACACACAGAAAAAACTAAGCCGACCGGCACTCAAAAACCGTCGGCTTAGTGTGTCCCGGGCTTAAGAAGCATACTTACAAAATGTGTCTACCAATTCAGGACAACAGAAACATTACAGTATCCCTATGAATAGCTTCTCTCTTTAATTGTGGTACAAGTTTTCATACATCTTGATGTGCCAGAGAGCTTAAACTTGGTCAGTGATGTCATGCTGTTGACCTTGAATCTTTGTGCAAGCGAGTCCTTACATAACAATGCCGCACAGACTACTAAGGAAGCATCAATTGTCGAGACTCCAACTGGCCGCAGGGCACTGCTGAGAAAATGACAACCCATAGACAAGCGAACACAATGGGATATAACAAAGGATTATTCAACAGAGAACACTTACAAAATTGTGAATAACATTTGTGAGGGTCCACACAACAGGAACACTGAAGAAGGGAATGCTCAACAGTACAATGTGAAGCATTCCTACGCCGAGCGCATATGTCAGCCATATCCCCCGACTGTTCATCACGCGGGTGTTTGGGTTCACTTCACTGTGGGCCACGCCGACGTTCATCTTGTTTTTCTGTCAATAGACCAAAACAAAAAAAACACAGACAGCAGTGCAAAATGTCAAAAGGGAAATTGCAAGTCAAATAATACAACAATTCCGGATAGTATAAAAAGCTGTACAAGAAATGTAAAAAGAAATAAAATAATTAAACAAAGAAATAAAATGAGCAATTATTTTATAAATAATTGCCAAAATTATTTTATTCACAGATTGTTTTAGAAATGATTAAAACTGGAAGAAAACAAAAATTAAATTATTCAGCTGATCAATGAATGCATTTCATATAACATATGTAACATGTGACTGTATTGATGAAGTGTGTTGCGATTAAGTGTTTCTGTTGTAACACTTCAACAAAACTAAACAGTCCATATTGTTAAAAGCGCTATATAAATGAAGGTGACTTGACTAACAGTTACATGTAAGTGTTTGTAAATGTTTAGTCAGAATCTAACTAGTAGAAGTCTAGTTATTTATGCAGGAGTCTAATCGTTTAATAAGAATGAAATAAGATCTAAAAATGTCAATTCCAGTTAATGCACTACTACAATCTAGGTGATCGTTTTGAAGCAACTGCTAGTTTTCTCCAGATTTGGGGTGTTGTTAAGTGGTCCGCAATTGCTATTTTATTGTTTGAAAAATACTAGCTAAGAGTAGAAGCTGTCTTACAGTCAGCATGAGGTCTCGTCTATATGCCAACAAAGCATGTTAACATACTTACAATGGGGTGATTCTTCATAGTACTTTGCCCTAATGCATTACTGTTCATGCCTTCTACTACGCTTATCCAAATAATTTGCATCAGTTCAGTTTTTCTCTGAAAGAGCAAAGAAGGTAGAAGTGGCATTTCATGGCATGTTTGGTTTATCCGTCACAGTAAATAGTTAAGGCAGCTGATCGAAACTCAAAGTTCAATGTTGCCTAATATTCAGCGCATTTGTTTCATCTCATTATTATCATCAAACAAATAAATGCAATAAAAGCAAAACAGACTGAGATCAAAGGCTGAAGTCCAGCTACTCTTAATTATGTAAACATCTGCCAATAACCACTCAAATGATCCTTCCCTAAATATGAATAACTCTTTGATTGAGTAAGAATGTGTAACATGTTAATATCCTTTAAGACAACAACACGGTTAAGAGGAAGTGAATTGAATAGACATTGCTCCGCTTCATGCAAACAATATAGACAACCTGCATTTATTTTAAAATTCTTGAATATTAGACGGATTAATGTTGGCTTTCCCAAAAGCAGCTGCAGTAAAGTCCATGACACAGATTGAGTTAGCAGCACAGCTAAGTTACATGACAAAACACTGTCTTATTCCTGCACAGCTCACTGTCTTCTCTCCTTTAACCACTCAAATAACACCCTTTAAATACCTTTATCATCCTGCCTGTACTATGATAGCAAGTTGTTTTGGGGTTTGCGCATGAGCAATGGTCTTATTTTAGCATAAACTGCTTTCATAACAAACACCAGTTGCTTTTGTTTAACCCTACTTCCATTAAACAGCGCAAACATCAATTAAAGCTATTCAATCGCCCCGTTATCGCCGGATTTTGGCATTTTTGGTTTCAAAGTAGCGACTCGAATGACTTGGTTTCATAAGAGATGAGTAACGGTACCTTACGTGCGTTCGGGTGAAGCAGGCTGGAGCGCTGCCGGCCTCCGCTGCGCGCACTGTGGGCTGACTCACCGCACACACACCACTAGCACACACAGGCTATCGCAGCTAACGGGATTAGGACAGGAAATCTCGCGAGATTGACGCCCACGCCCACTAAAGGCGTGCTACTTACGGAAAGAATCTCAAATCCTAATTTTATGATTATTGAATAAAAATTTGGTTTACTATTAGTGAGTCAGTTGTTTAAAATTGTGGGCTTTTTATTCGACCATTTCCAAAAAATGTAATCAACGTATAAAGGCTAATACAATGTTTAATGCTTTTTGAACCATGATCCACCGTTGTCTTTCTGTGGATTAAACTGCTGTTTAAAATAAAAACGTCTGTTTCTGTCGCCACAATTTCTTACTGTAATAGTTTATTTCATCTGTTGAAATACGTTTTCCATTATTACAATAGACAGATTTTTTTGTTACTATAAATATGTTGAATGTATGTTGATGCATTGATTTCTTTATAAATTCTACATCTGCAAACGCAACAACTGTAAGCCTCTCTTCAGAGATTTATAAAGACAGAATATCAAAATATGTCGAGCAAAAATGTAAACAAATTTAAAAAATAAATAAATTTGCTCCAGCTATGACATTTTCATACGACAAAGAGCGAACATCCAATCAATGCAGAGAATAACAACGACGTCATTTAGGCGCCAGTTAAGCCATATCCGACTCGTGACTGGAGCGAGTTGGAAACGTGAAGTACACTTGTCTTGTGTTATGAATTTATTGGATATCTTTTAACGGATTGTTTCATTTTATACGAAGTAAGCTATAATATATTTGGCCATTTAATAGTTTAACGTATCATAATGATATTAATGTCACTGTTGATCTGATTATGTCATTTTATAATGCATGCTGACCGAAGTAGTTTGTGTCTGACTTAACTTAAGTAGCTGCTAGGTGTATGACCATTGTTGTCACTTTCTTCTTAGGGAGAACACAATGAAGGCGCTTCCACCTGAGACTGTGCGTCTGTTGTGCAGCTCTCAGGTTATAACATCTGTCCTGAATGTTGTCAAGGAACTGACTGAAAATTCACTTGATGCTGGTTCTTCAAGCCTTGAAGTTAAACTGGTAAATTCACGTTAAATATAACTTACTAACATACTTAACAGTTAGTTTGACCTATAGGTGTAGGGTAATTGCCATGCAGCATATTTGTCTAATACCTCTCTTTACAATTCAAAGTGTGACCTGAATTGAGGTACCAATTGGGTAACTAGTTTAGCTCTGGTAGCAACAGATACAGGAACATTTACTTTGAGGTGTATTTTAAAGCATGGGGGATCCCCCAAAGTGTATTAGAACACTTATCATTTTCATTTTTTTTTTCATTTCATTGAATTAGAAATAAATAAATAAAATCAAAACAAAGGAAATCACATTTTTAAAACATTTCACAATATGAAGTACTGTATGACACCCGTTAAGGTGATCTGACTTCTTCATATATCCATTAAAAATCACATTGGGATATTTGAAATAAGCTCTAGTTTGCAGATGCAACTTAGTGATGTTTTTTTTTCTAATGCAATGACTTTTTATACATTTCTAAGTGCTAAATATATTTGTGTGCACTGTTAAAAGCTATGCTAAATCTATGCTAATGTTCCCTTGTGATAAGGAGAATTATGGATTGGATCGCATTGAAGTCAAAGACAATGGTTCTGGAATCAAAGCTACTGATGTTCCCGTGATGGCTGTACAACACTACACATCTAAAATCTCCTGCCACGAAGACCTGGAGCACCTAGAGTCTTACGGCTTCAGAGGAGAAGCTCTGGCATCTATATGCGCTATCTCAGAGGTTTCATCTCGCTAGTTTTTGTTGTTTTAGTTAGAGATGCACTGATATTAAAACTGACAGATAATATAAACAATTATTTTCGTGTTATGGCTGATATTAAAATTCTATACCATTATGGCAATATGTATACTGAAAGATTATATGCAGGATTAGGCAGAAATATGTGCATAATTATGAAATCTGCTGGTATTCAATTGTTTGACACTGATATATATATAAAAAATTCGAATATTGGCATTTTATAACTGATATGGTACTGAAATATTGTGCATCTCCAATGAGCCCATGAGAGTCATTTTATTCAATGAATTACAAATGTTATACATGTTTCCTCTGTAATTGACCTTTCCTTCACCTACCAGGTGGTCATCACTACCAAAACCGCAGATGATGATTTTAGCATTCAATATTCAGTCGATCACAACGGACAGATCGTCTCTCAAAAGCCATCACATCTTGGCGAGGGTAATGCGTCTGTTACTGCATTTTATTTAATACTCTTGATTTATGGGAACAGACTGCTTCTAACATGCCTTTTCTCTCAGGCACCAGTGTGTGTGCAGCAAATCTGTTCAAGAACCTCCCCGTCAGACGGCAGTATTATTCCAACACTAAGAAATGCAAAGAGGAACTGAAGAGGGTCCAGAACTTACTCATGGCCTATGCTGTTATTAAGCCTGAGTTAAGGATCACGTTGAGCCATAACAAGGTATGGTACTGCTGCCATGTGGTTTACATTTTCAACTTTCTTTCTTTAGTGTGTAATGTTGCTGTTTGCTGTTTGAGCATGAAAAAGGTCTGCAAAATTGCCACGCACAAAGTCCACTTCAAATGAAGTTAATCTCTATATCAGTAATCACTGTTTCTGAACTCACTGAAACGCCACAATTGTAGTCTTGAGTTTTCTTCTGTTAATGAACACGTCATAATATTCCTCATAAACGTCCTGCTTTAATGCGTACGCAAAAAAAGGGACAAGGCATGGTTGATTCGCATTAGTAGTTTGTTGAAACTCAGTTGACCAATCGGAACACACCTGGTGACCAATCAGAGTGCACTGCGCTTTTCGGAAGGAGGGGCTTAATAGAGAGGAATTAAACAGAGCGTTACTGACAGACTGGGAAGAGAGGTGCTGCAATAATGTACAATATGTGAAAAAATAATGTGTTTTTTGAACATTCAAGCATGAAAACCTATTCTAGTAGATCCCAAAGCAAAATCAAGACTCAATCAGCTCCCTAGGTTGTGAATCAGTATATTTAGGAATGGTGTTTATGCCGAAATAAAATTAAATGAGGGATTGTTTTTTTTAAAACATCTATTGTGTGTCGTCATGTGTGGTGAGTTTGCTCGCGCGATTGATGTTTTGCTCTTTAGGACTTCTGGTAAGGGAACATAGTGAGTTAACATAAACTCCCTGGTTTTCACGGTGCTTTGTGGGACTTTTTAGGGAACGAACGTTCCAGTGCACTGGAAGGATTTTGCGATTGAGGCAGCCCTTAAAATGGCTGACTCCCTGATCAGTGCCCTGACTACTGAACTAGGGAGCTGATTGAGACTCACCCTTTGTAAAAAGGCATAATAGGTCCCCCTTGCAGCGGGCTCCAAAAAATCTGAGAACACATAAAAAATCTATAAATAAACTGAATATTTTTAAGATAGACTATTTTAGTTATTATATAAAGACAAACTTCCGTTAAATAGTTAGGGGTCCGTAAAATGTGTTGAAAGAAGTCTCTTAGGCTTACTAAGACTGCATTTATTAGATCAAAAAATATAATATTGTTAAATAATATTACAATTTGAAAACAGTCCTTCTATTCAAAGCTAAATTTTCAGCATCATTACTCCAGTCTTCAGTGTCACATGATCCTTCAGAAATCACTATAATATGTTCATTTGGTGCTCTGTAAACATTTCTTATTATTGCTTAATAATTTTGTGGAAACCGTGATGCATTTTTTCAGGATTCTTTGAAGTTCAAAAGAACAGCATTTGTTTGACATAGACACTTTTGTAAAAAATGTTAATGTATTTACTGTCTCTCTTGATCAGTTTATAATCTTTGCTGAATACAAATCTTAATTTCTTTAAAAAGTCTAGCTGACCCCAAACTTTTAAACGGTAGTGTATATTTGACCACAAGGTGGCCTCACACATCAACAAATAATGCGGTATTACTCTCTAGGGTTTTACCCACATTTAGTGACATTTAACCATCACACGGCATGATATCAGTTGTGCTAATAGTGTTTGGCTAACGTTAATTAGAACTTATGTAACTTGTTTATTGCTTTGTTTGTTCACTACTGTTTTGACTCTGCTCCCTCGTTGCAGCTACAATCTTATGTTTTAAATTTTCATATTAATCAGCAAAGATAAGGCATTTTAGCATGAAATTCTAATAAATAGGTGTATAGTTGTAATATAATGCTATTTATTTAATTGTTTTTATGCTTACAACCAATAAAAATTCTTTTGGAAAACTCATAATTAATAATGAAGTTGGCCCTTCATTCGATAACCCGTGCATGTTATGATGACAGCCTGGACATTTCCAGCATTTAGACATGTTTTGAGTACCATTAATTTGAGCGTAACCTGGGAAAGTGGACATTTCGCCTGCTTCTTGTCCAAAATTAGCAATGCAACCGCAGGATGAACCACTAAGCCTTCGAATCTCACACTGCCACATGATCCTAAAGTAACAAGCTAAGTGGTATAAGTTCTCCGAGTGTTTTCGCAAGTCCACTAACAGCCTGGCCTCATGATAGCGTACGTATCTGGCCTTGCTCGGCGAGACCTCGCGTACCTGTCATTAAATTCATATCATTCAGGTTGTAGATCATCGGGAGAGGGCCATACACTCATTTCATGCCATCAGCACTTCCAGGCATATCTCGTATCACAAACTTTGCACTTCGCCCTGCATTGGGTTTCATGACTTCTCGAAAAGCTGTTTACTAGTCTGATCTCTTTACAGTCACCAAATTGTATATTTCATAGCAGAGATGTGTGCTGCAGACTGCATGCTTTCAGAAATCAACACCTTGGATATATATACTTGCATGTGGAAGTGCCAACGACAGGCAAACGCACGGGTGTGAAAATATATGCGTAACTGCGCTCCGCACGTTGAAATGACATTTGTGCAAGTAGCATGTTTGCTTGATGCTGCCAAGTCTTCTTAACATAAAGCGCCTTTTAATGAAAAGTAGTCGGTTTGAGATTTATCCGTGCGGCTGCCTGCAGTGCTCCCTGTGCAGTTGATTTCGTAATATCCAAACATTTCCCAAAGTATAATTGTTTATTGTGAAGACTTGATTGGTGGCTAATGGCTGTTTGCGAGCATGCAATCCCACAGGTGGTCTTATTTTAGGATGACCGAAAAATAACTTGACCCGTTTTACTGTGTTGCTACAGGCTGTGGTCTGGCAGAAATCCAGGGTGTCGGATCACCGAACTGCCCTCGTGGCCGTGCTCGGAGCGGCCTCCGTAGCCAACATGCTCCCCGTCCAGCATCACCAGGAGCAACCAGAGGTCAGTGAAGCGCTGAGAAAACACGGACATTTTTATCGTTTTCAGCGTGAGCAGTAGGGTTCCACAGATGCACCAGCTCTGGGGCCGCCGAGATGGTTTGCGATAGGAAAGTGTTTTTTTCCACAAAAACAGGAATGTTCTTCAAGGTTCAAACAATCAGGGTTCATTTAAATTGCATGTGCAAAGTTATTGCTTGAACCGACTTTAAACATCCCTGCACTTCTGTCAGGTTGCTAAACCCAAAGACTCGTGTAACAACTTAATTCCGAACGGCTTTCCTCTCCCTGGAGAGCTGTGTCTCTTTTTCCTGGTTGTGCATTCCGCAGCGATGACTTTTTGCATGAATGACTCAGCATTCTTTCCCAGGTTATACATTTCATAATGCCTTTTGATTTTTACGGTAGGATTCAAATTTCTAGTTAATATTTTGTCTGTATACATACAAATACTGTGGCCCCAAAGAGTTTCAGGACACTTTTGCACACTTGACTTCACACATACACATTTTTGAATATCATTGCATCAATGTCAAAATATCAAACCAAAATTTGAGGTCAATTCTCCTCAAGCTCACACAGGTGTCCTAGTTCATTACATTAACTTCGAACATGATCCAGTACTGTTTAACAATGAGTAAGTATCCAAATTCTTTTTGTCTTCACTTTGACCAATAAATATATTGTTAACTCATTTTAAACCTTTTTTGCTGTTTATTTCTTTAAAATAAAAGCCACTTGGATTGATTTTTTTTTTGTTATCTAATGCAACTACTTTTATACATGTTTAAGGTTGACTTAAGTTTACAAATACTATTTATGGTAGTACTTTACAGTAAGGTTTCATTAGGTAACATAAGTTAATACATTCACTAACATTAACTAACAATGAGCAATACATTTGTTACAGTATTTATTAAGCTTTGTTAACGCTAGTGAATGCAAATACAACTTTGGTAGTTCATATTAACTCAGGCCCATTAAATAATATCAACATATACTTTTGACTTTAATATTGTATTAGGAAATGTTGAAATTACCATTAATTAAGATTAATAAATGCTTTAGAAGTATTTTTAATTGTTAGTTCATGTTAACTAATTTTAACAAATATAACCTTATTGTAAAGTGTTATCTTTACTTTGAGAAATAAATCTAATGTTACATACTTTTTCACCCAACAATCGTTTTGTATTTGCTTAAAGTGAATCTGTGCTATTTATTTCTTTAATATAAAGGGCTCTTTGGTTTGATATTTTGCTCTCTAATGCAACTATTTTCATACATTTTCTGTGTGACTTAAGTGTCTAAATACTTTTTGGGGCCACAATATATTTTGAGAGCTAAAATTGTGTTATTTTAATCATAAAGGCTTTAGAATTACACATCCTGAATGGCTATGTGTCTTTGCAAGACCATATACTGTCATGCGCCGTTTACCTCGCAAGCGGTCAGTGACGGATCATGTTACAGTGTCAGCAGTAGACCTATGGACTGAATGCGGCAAACTTTGCGACAAATGCAGCAGTGAATTAAAGGAGCCTTCAGGGACTGCAATGTACGTGGTGAACGGGCCTCAGAAGGACATAACCTGCCTGTGTTGGCCTGAGGCCACAATCCAACTGCTCTGGCATGGATTTAATACAATGATACAAATGCAACGAGCAAGCGCTTGTTCAAGCAATAAGATATGTGATGTATAGTATTATGCATTGTAAAAACCATGTGCTTGATTTAGTCCAGTTTAGTGACATTTCTCTGACTCACAAAGATACATACTGTAGGAAGATTTAGTGTTTGCTGCAGCAGTGGAGTGTCTGTACTGCATGTGTTTGCTGCAGGTGTAACCTGCTCACTGCATGCAGGGCTTCTCAACACTAATGCTGCTTGACTAATCTTGAACATTTCTGGGTCGCTCCTATTATGCAGCATATTTGCAAGAAAATTCACATAATTTATGTTTTGGATTATCATATAAATTGAAAATCATATTAGCTCTTTTATTATCACAATAAAGTGAACTCTGCGACTTTGTTATAATTTGACTACTTAGATTTGTGTTGTCACTTTTGCCATGTTCTTAGGCGCTATGCACTTCTAACCAGAAAATTCCAAAATATGATTATAAGAGTTTTTTTCTCAGATTAAATGTGTGTGTGTGTATATATATATATATATATATATATATATATATAATTTTTTTTTATATATATTAGTGTGTATGTATGTGTGTGTATATATGTGTAAAGTGCAGAGCTAGTAACATGGCAAATGTGATATTCTTATTTTATAATATTTTGTAATGTTATATTGTTATTACATTATTGGTAATCAGTTTACCATTTTGTTTAAATTCCATTAATATATATAAATTCGATAATTAATATATTGGATATCATATTTTAAATAAGGAAATCATATTATTTAGTTTATTTTTTAGTTATAATAATTTTGCATAGAATTGGAGCGATTGACATGTCCTTTGGTGCTATACCTCTAACATTATTGTACTAAAATAATTTCCATTAATTATTTAATGGAAATTAAATAATTCCCCCCCCCCCCCCCCTCACATTTTTTTAAATCAAAATTACTTTATATATAGTATATAAATAATATATTTTATTAAAATTGGTTATACATGTTTTAAAGTGTCTGTTGTCCTCAATTTCATTTTTTGTTTGTTTAACATCCCAAAACTATTGCAACTAACAAAAGCCAGTTCCTTGACATTTTCCTCCAGGAACTGCATCAGATCATTTACTGAACAGTGAACACAAACATCAGTAAGTGTTAACAATGGGGTTGATGAAATCTGTGATGTGATGTTTTGTGGTATTAATTGGTTTGTCACACCAAGGACGATAACTATAACAATAACGATAAAGCTATAAAGCTACACTGGCTTTAAAGCTACACTGTGTGAGTTTTACCCCCATCTAGTGGTGAAAAGGTATATGACCATCCAGTGAATATTACCGTATATACCCGAATATAAGACGACCCTGAATATAAGACGACCCCCCCCCATTTTCCAGACTTATTTTCTGGGGGAAATCTGGTTTTCAACAGAAATTAATTTTTAGAGCAAATTTTCGAGGCGTTGTTCCAAATGCCTCGCATCACCTGTGCCCCGTATAGAGGCCCGCTCGTCGGCGGAGACCGGCACATATGCGCTTCCTGATTGGCCATGACTACGGCTGCCCTGAGTGCGACGGGATGGATTTAACCACCCTGCGGGGTCGTCTGGCCGTTTTCAACGATGATCCGGCTCCCACTCTCTCTCTCTCTCTCTCTCTCTCTCTCTCTCTCTCTCTCTCTCTCTCTCTCTCTCTCTCTCTCTCTCTCTCTCTCACCCTCTGCTCGAGCCGCACAAGAAAAAGCGCCGTTTACAGAGGATGCCAGAGCGGACGGAGACAAGCGAGCAGAGACCCCCGTTCACATATCGCGTCTTTTGAGCGCTCAAGTTCATTATTTCAAATGTAGGCGCGCTCATAATGGAAGCGACGCGCTCGTTTTTTCCAAGCGCGTCCGCGCCGCATTGAGATCCTCGGCGCTCTCGTCAGTCGACGGCGCGGGAGAAAAAGGCTATCAATTGATTCCTCCACTCGAATATAAGATGATCCTGAATATAAGACGACCCCCCATTTTTCAGTCTATTTTTAGGACAAAAACCTCGTCTTATATTCGGGTATATACGGTAGTTTCTGTTCCTCTCAATTCCGATGTCGTTTTAACTCCTACGGTGGCCAATGTAGTCCAAGATTAACATGGCTTCCAGTTCGATCTCGTCCATGAGTGTTCCTTCAAGTGATGAGGTTATTTTAGAAAACTATTATAATTTGCAGTAATTTAATTTGTCAGGTAACATATAGGTTATGACATCTATGTCAAATGAATAATAGTTTTATGTTTTCGTAATTTTTTTAACATTTCATTGCTAACATCAGTTATCAGGTTCCCAGACGAATGCAAGCTAATCTTAGTAAAGTAACTTTTATTTTTAACTTTTAACTCTTTTTCGCTTCCTTGGCGACTCTGATACGTATCCTCGAGAATAAGAGTGATCCTCCATCAGCAACAGACTTTCAAAAAGGCTTTCAGGTTTTTATATATCAGTCTCAAGCAATCCCCCTCTTCACATTCGACACGGTGCCATCGAGTGTTAAAACGCGAAAGGCGTAGCTTGAATTAACGGGTATGTCCCTCTTTGGCTAATGTACTTTCAAGATGGGGGGGCAACATGGCGACCGACATTAGAACCCCTTACCCGTATGTATTTTCAATGGCATATTATACACTCACGAGAATACTTTATTACTTGAACGAAGTAAATATACATTAATGAGCACATATATTTTTGAAAGAACTTTTCAAAAATATTTTTGAAGTGTTTTTAGCTAAGAATAAACTAAAAAGGTTACACAGTGTAGCTTTAAAGCTGCAGTCCGGTGTTTTCCCTCTTTGTCGCCATCTCTGTTCGAAATCTGCAATTGCAGTCATTCACGGAATTATCAACTTTACGTGAGTTGTACTTTAACACCCTCAACACGGCACAGCGCGGATGAACGCAATGTTTGAGGAGAGTGTGCTGTGCAGCTGTCAGTCACCGCGCCGGTGTGGATACTGGCATTCAGAATCACAGATTATTCTTTTTGGAAGTATGACCAACATAAGAATTTTCACCGGAAAATGTCATCTGAACTAGTAAGAAACATCCACTTTTGTTCTGGTTCTGACATTGCAGTAAATCGCGTTGATTAAATCTAACAATCGCTTATAAGTTATCATATCACGCAAAACCGTGCAAATTATACTTTGTTCTCAAATTGTTAATGTTAACAACGTAAGCATGCATTGCGTGACATGTAATGTCCTTCCGATATGTATCCTTGTTTTCCCATGGGTCCGGTTGCAGTCTCTTTTTTTCTGAAGCCTCTCCGAAGTCCGAACGAAGTCTTTTGCATTTTACAGCGGGTGAATCTGTTATCACTGGTGATTGTCGTTTGAACCTTTCTGGATCCGCCATCAAATTGATAAGTTTAATTACATCAAGTGCTGTGAGAAAAGGGCTATAAATCTCCACCTCCAACATCCTCACACGCAATATAGCCTATAGCCGAGACTCCTCCTTTATGTGTACAGATGTGACGTAATGACGCAATATAGCCTACTAGCTGAGACTCCTTCTGTATGTGTACAGAATCCATTCTGCTTTAAAGAGGTAGAGCATTTAAAGCAGCAGACTACAAACCTGCAGCGCAAGCTTAGAATAAACAGAGCGTTATCGTTCTTTGGTGTGGACGCTAATATAGTTCCCTTTCGAGAACGGCCACTTCGTATTGCGTAGCTAATATGCAGTGGGGAAAATATTGAAGCCTATATTTTAAAACATCCTATGGCGAAGCGTCTCAGACGTGCGAACCAATCAGGCACCTTCGTGCCTAAGCACGTTAGAGACCGCCAGAATGGGTGCGGCTTATGGCTATATAAGCCCACCATTTCGCCATAGTATTAGACTTTCTCTCCTTCAGCGACCTTTTACGTCTCTGCCTCATCTGAAGCCTTTGCCGTGGAATCAAGCCATCTCAGCTAGAACGAGCCTTGCATACAGCGGACTGCGCCTTCTTCACTCACCTAGAAGCCACTTCTCTTCTGTCGCCGTTCTCCTGTGGCCATCCGGCGAACACGCCATATATCCTTTCTCTGCTAACTGTGTGCTTGCCGTCACGACACAGTTTTCTAAAAGAGCAAATTCTAGAGCGAGCGTTGTTTCAAATGCTTCGCTCTTCCTGCACCTTGTGCGGATCCCTTCTGCACGAAGCAGGGGTGCACACGGAGTGCGCCACGTGCCTGGAAGCCCCCCACGCGGAAGCTGCACTCTCTGCCGGAAGCTGCTCTCGGTGCGAGAGTTTGCCCATCTCCATGCTGCGGACGCGGTTAGCTCTCTTCAAGGAAGACGGCAACACCGCTCCAGTCGCTCTTCCTTTTCCCGCCCTACTTCAGCCGTGGAAGAAGCAGCGCGGCAGACAGCGGCAGCCCGAGCACATAACTCAGCGCACATAAGCTCTTCTACTTCCGCGACGCTCTCCTCTGTTGACGGTGCCACGGAAAAAGGATACGAGAAGCTAACGCCTCTCGAAGAAGCAGTCGCCGCTCATCTCTGCCCGCCCCCTGCTGCTGAATGGAGAGCTAGAGCGGTTCACCCCTCAAAGCCCTGCCTTTTTTCTGCCTCCGGCTAGGCGCGTCGGCGTCGGCCCTGTACACCTTGCCGGTGTTACAGGTTTTCCAAACTATGGACGAGTCTGGCCCGGATCCTGAGTCGTTTAGAGACCACGGACCTAGCACTGCGCGCTACGAAGGCCACGGCTCAAGCCATCGGCAGAGGTATGGATAACCTGATTGTGCTCGAGCGTCTTTTTTGGTTAAACCTCACGGACATCAAAGAGGCAGACAGGACGGCTTTTCTCGACTCGCCAGTCTCCAGCGTCGGGCTCTTCGGCCCAGCTGTTAAAGGGTCCTCGGAGCACTTCACCGAAGCACAGAAATCGTCGCAAGCTATGCGGCACTTTCTACCTAAACGCTCCAGCTCAGCCTCAAGCCGACCCAAGAGAACGCCGCCTCCTCAGCTGGCTAAGCCAGCGCCTCGGGTCTCTCAGCCTCTCCCTGCGGTTGACACCCTTCGTCGCTCATGGCCGTCTAGGCGCCATCTGCAGCGCCAGGGCCCCCGACCCAGGCTTGTGTTGGACCCTGAGCCTCCAAAGACATCCTAGCAGCAGGAGGAAAGAGATGGGGTCTGAGTCTCGCCACGGCCGGACCACTCTCGAAAAGAGCTCACTTAGGTCGCCCTGTTTAGCTCAGGTGGCTGGAGATTTTTCTATTGTAGTCAATGGGTCCGTCAAACTGCACGCACTCCTACAAACAAACGCTGTTTTTACAACGACCCAAATAAAGCACAAAAAGAGTATGTTTCAAACACACAACACCCGGGTAACCGGTCCCCCTTTGCTAGGTGGCCCACCCCAAGTTGTCACTCTATCTCTGTTCAGTCGGGCCGAGGCCTGTCAAGCCAGCCCAGCAGAGAGTATGGGCACAAAACACAACACAAGGGTAATAGGTCCCCCTATGCTAGGCGGCCCACCCCCAATTTTCATTCAACCCCTAGCCACACGAGCTGAGGCCTGGCAAGCCATCCCTGAAGTGTCAAATTGGGTAATGAACACTATAAAGCAAGATTACTCGCTCCAATTCGCTCGCAGACCCCCACGTTTTCAGGCGGTCGTCGCAACTTCGGTTAGAAGCAGCGTGGCTCACGTGCTTCGCACCGAAGTGCAAAATCTGTTAGCAAAAGGGGCGATAAAGTTGCAGAAACACTTTTAGTAGTCCAAGAAGAAGCAAATATATTTATTAAGTAGCTATAACGAAGTTATATGTTAAGTATTATATTTCACCAGATTTTATAGTGTAAAACATATTCAAGCGCTAATGAGAACCGTTTCGAGGGGGATGCCAGGTGTGCAAAAAAAAAAAAAAAAAAGACTGCCTTGCCTTGACATTGTGGAAAATAGAAAAATAGAAACAAAATGTATTATCCTTTTTACCCGTTATTATCAATCTAAAATAATCTACTGCGAAATATAGGAGACTTTGATATTTTACTGGGACGTCACATCACAATTTCGTTTTTCTGTATTTAAATTTCGTTTTTATTTACTTAAATTTCGTTTTTTTTTTATTTAAATTTAGTTTTTATTTACTTAAATTTTGTTTTTATTTATTTAAATCTACCCTACTTTGTTCTCACCAATTCTCACCCTACAGTGAGAAAAATATTATAAGACTACACCTTATTAAAAATATTGCTTAAGTTAAAAGACCTATGTGTGTTTTACATCACTAGTGTGTCCATTATCGGAGCATATAAGCCCTGCTCGCGTGAGGCGCGCCGCTTCTTTATTTAAATCTACCCTACTTTGTCAGTTATTTGTTAGTGAGAAAAATATTACACTACCTTATTAAAAATATTGCTTAAGTTAACAGACCTGTGTGTGTGTTTTATATCACTAGTGCAGTGTCCGTTCTCGGAGCATATAAGCTCTGCTCGCGTGAGGCGTGCCGCTTCCCGCTCGCGCTGTTCTGTAGTTTATTAAAAGTGTGTTCATTCTGAACGTGTCGCGTCTCGCCTGTCTATCTATATTGCACCAATATAGATTCAGTCGTTTGAATGAACGGTTCTCGAAATAATCAAAATGCAAACGGACAGACAGACATAGGGTATAGAGATTCTGAAGCTTCGAATATTCGATGTTCATTACTACCGAAGCTTCGAAGCTCAAAAAATGGTATTCGGACCAGCCCTACCGACCACAGGCCGTTCTTGAGATTTGCCTTCGAGGGGCAGGCTTTTCAATACACGGTCCTACCGTTCGGTCTGTCTCAGCGGGGAAGTGCGCGTGCTGATCTATCTTGACGACTGGCTCCTCATGACTCAGTCGAAGGCCGAATTATTGACACACAGATCCTGGCTCCTCAGTCATTTAGAATGCCTCGGGCTCAGGATCAATTTTCCCAAGAGTAGACTGTCACCCAGCCAGAATGTAACCTTTCTGGGAACAGTTATCGACTCGACACGGATGAGAGCCCGGCTCACGCCAGAGCATGCTCTCTCTATCCAACGGCTGGTAGCCTCTTTCAGGGCAGGTGCGTGCATGCACATCAAGAAGTTTCAGAGGCTCTTGGGCCTCATGGCCACGGCATCGTCAGTACTCCAACTGGGATTACTGCATATGCGCCCCCTACAGCACTGGCTGAAACGCCGTGTGCCAGCCCATGTGTGGCGCTCAGGATGCCTGCATGAGAGCCCTGGCTCCCTGGAAAGCCCCGGGCTGGTACCAGTTGGGCATGACCTCCAGGAGGAAGGCAATTTTCACAGACGCCTCCAACCTAGGTTGGGGGGCGCTGCATGAGGGCAAGCTTGTCTCCGCTCTCTGGCCAGCATTTACCCGCTATATCTCTATAAACTTCGCAGTTTCAAAAAAACAATCAAGTTCCAGTTTATTGTCATATGCATATTAGTACAGAGTACCACAACAATGAAATACAATATGCCGTAGCACTCTCTCAATACCAGTCAATAAATAAGTTAATTGAAAATTAAGTTAAGTTAAAATTAAATTAAAACATCAGCTCAAGCCTCAACCCTCCTTCCACTTCTACTATTGTTCAGTAGCCTTACAACCTGTGGATAGAAACTGTCCCTAAAACGTGATGTACGCGTTGGGATGCTCTGCAAACGTCTCCCTGATAGAAGTTGGGAAAAGAGATAATGTGCCGGATGACTAGGATCCTGTATAATACCTAGTGCCTTCTTAGTGCTGCGTTTCCAATAGATGTTTTGGAGCGATTCTAGTGGAACCCCAATAATTTTAGATGCAGTTTTAACCACCTTTGTCAGAAGATTCAATTCACGTGAAGTAGCCCTGCCAAACCACACTGTTATATTACCTGTCAATATGCTCTCAATTGTACAGTGGTAAAAATTTTGTAAGATGTTAAGTGACATACCATATTTCTTGAGGCACCTCAAAAAATATAGCCTCTGATGTGCCTTCTTAATGGCACAGGTGATATGGAAAGACCATGAAAGGGAGTCTAAAATATAGATGCCTAAAAACGTAAAAGTATTAACAATTTCAACTGCAGAGTTGTTAATGTAGACGGGTGTATGTTTTGGTTTATTTGTTCTAAAATCTATAATGACTTCTTTTGTTTTCCCCACATTAAGGGACAGATTATTTCTTCGGCACCACATGATCAAATTACTCACCTCATCCCTATAGGCAGTTATTGCTAATCATTATTGCTGTCAATGAGTCCTACCACAGTAGTGTCATCTGCAAATTTCACAATACTATTTGTGGAATAGTATTGTGATTAGATTGTATTAGTATTGTGATAGAACAATCATCATTCCTAATGCCGATACCTGACAGCCAATCCGAGTCAGAGTTGGGCAGAATTGTTTTCAAAATATTTTACACCACGAGTCTGACAACTGGACTCACTGCTGAACAAAGAACTGCACGTCGGAAAGCAAGCCTGAGGTAAGTTAGCTTACAATGTTAACTGTCCTGTCAGATACAGACAGTGATTTTGAAGAATTTTAGATCAAAAGTGATGGTTAAAAAAATATACATGTGTATATCCTTCTCACCTTTTTTACCGCTGACCCGTTTTAAACACTCAAGCTTGTTACAGCAGGATGGATTCTGATTGGCTGTCAATGTTTTTATCTTTCATCAGCTGGATAAAATAATTCTTAAAGTGATTCCAACGATATCTTTTCCCCGTCGTTATCGTTATAGCTGTGGTGTGAACTCTGCTATTCTTTAATATTGAGAACGATTTTTAGAACTATAGGCCTATAGTTATCTTTATAGTTATCGTCCTTGGTGTGAATGGGCCTTTACACAGATGATGTACTGTTAGTCTAAGCCGTGCATTAATTTGAATGTGGGAGCTTTTATGGTAGTGGCTTGATGCAGCACAAGAAATGCTGATAACTTAGTAAAAAGTCCTGTCAAACTTTAATGCCGTCACGTAACAAATCTGATTCACGGGTAAAATCAAATGAATTGCTAATTACAACATTTAAATAAAAATGTAAAGCCTGTACAAATTCTAGAAATCGTTAAATGATGGAAATAATTGGATATCATGTGGCAAACAGTACACATTTCATTTATCTTTTGTATGGTTTTAGTCACTATAGGCTGTTTCTTATAAAGGTCCAGAAATTCGTCAAGTTTTTCGTCAGGTGTGTGATGGTCTTTTTAAATATGATGTCAGCACTTTGCTGTCTTGCCGCCAGCCAGATCATGGTTTTGAGTATTGATACATCTGCCCTTTCCAATGAACACAAGAACACACAGTAAATCTCAGATAACTTAATCCAGATATTTTAATCAAATCCGCAAAATTCGCTTGAAGAACCAAATTAGCCAGAGATCAGTGCACGATTAGAAGATCTGGCATCTGTCAAATCATCTCAGATGTATTAAGCAGTACAAAGAATGGAAGTAAATTTGGAAGTATTTTACAGAAATACATACTTGTATTACAACAGAAGTATATTCATTTAAAAGTTGTAAGTTATAGACACTGCATAACAGGAATGACCCATGTACCTTTCTTCTGGTCAGTTTTTTTTTCCTATCTTCAAATGAACCATTTGACCTTTTCTATCTTCGTCAGCAATAACACTCTCCTAACGCTGAATCTGCCTCTCGTTCTATAATTATCTCCCTGTTACGCAGAACTGTATAGGTCATACAGTACATGCATGACATGGTGATTCTAAGTCAGGCATTTGGCCTGATCTCATCACTGCCCTGTTGGAGAGGATGCTATTGTTGGTGCACACATGGTGTCCTACTTTGATATGTGTGGGTGATGAAGAATGTACAATGCTAGCATTGTCTAAATTTGCTGGCTCATTTACATGTGATTTATTTATGCTAAGTGTCCTCTTACAGAATACGCTTTTAGTAGAGAAGAGATCTGTGGTTTGTATAGAGCCCCTGCTTGCATTTTGCGTTCGTGTAGGAATAATTCTCTGTAGGCACACTTCAGTATTTGGCTCAGGCCAATTCTGGCAGCTCAATCCTCTCCTGTTGAACGTATAGCAAAACACATTGTATATACAGCTACGCTCAAGGATGGTTTTCGCTGAGTCTTGCCAATCTTCTGTAAAGCCATGTGCCAGATGGGAATGCATCTTTGCTCACTATTTGTTAGCTGTAAGTCATCCTTGCATTCTAGAAATTGGTGGGTTTTCATTTTAAAACCCTGGAGTTAATTTATGGCCTTGAGAGCAGGATCTGTTGGAGTAATCAGTCATTAGGTACACACTCATCTCATCAGTCTCACACTCATCAGTCATTAGGTGCACACTCATCATCAGGTCGAGCCCCTTGCCAAGACCATTGCTAACCATTCACCCCACCCTTCACAACTAAGACATGTCAAGCCATTTGCAGATTGTGCATTGAATTTCTCATGAAACCTGAGTAGCAAGCAATGACAATTGACATTTTACTCGTGATCTTGCATAATCTCAAAACTTGTTCAGAAATTTAAAGAATGGGCACAATTTGTGGGTTATTATTATTTTTTTGCTGGGCAAAAGCAGCATGGATGTAACATGCAACAGTAATTGTTTTTAAATGTTAACAAATTAATCTCATTTTTTCAAGTTCTAATGTTAGGTCATTAGAATGATTCCTGAAGGATCATGTGACACTGAAGACTGAAGTAATGATGCTGAGATTTTAGCTTTGCCATCACAGGAATAAAGAACTGTTTTCTAATTTAATACATTTTAAAATGTAATTTACATTTTTACAATATTACTGTTTTTATGGTTTTTATGATCAAAGAAATGCAGTCTTGGCCACCATAAGAGGAAATCTTTCAAAAACCTTTCTTACTGAAACTTTGAAGTTAAATGGGTAGCTCACCCCCAAAAGTCACCCTCATGATGTTCCAAACTTATAAGAAAGTTTTATCAAGATATTTTTATGAAACCTCTCAGGTTACCAAAACTTTCATAGAAGATCCAAAAAAAGCTCATAAAGGCATCATAAAGATAAAAATTAATCCATATTGATCCAAATCTTGCTGGAGACTTAATGAGACTTAATGAGTTAAAATTATATATTTGGCTAGTCATGTGATCTCAAAATGGAAGATTTGGCCCAATACGGCCATCCACTTCAATCCCATAGACTTGCATTGAAAGAGGGACTTGAGTCATATCTAGGTTCCAGAATATCGTAGAGACTCTCAAATGAGTTTTGTCTTCTTTTTTTCATCATTCGAATATCCAATCCAGTATTTTTGCATGATGCGTTATATAGAGTTGCAATCAAAAGTGCTTTCTATCAGTTTTCTCAAAGTGCTGGAATGGTTACAGGTTTTCTGAGTAAGAGTGGAACATGACGCAAGTTTGATGTTGACTGTTTTTGTGCTGTGGCCGAGATCCTTCTGCAGTGGAAGAGTCCAGAATAATAACCTCCATTCAGTGCACAAAACAGAAAGGATTGGGCCACCTACACCACAGTAATTGACAAATGTGGCAAAGTATACAGAACATAAGTGTTGATTGTGAAAGTCGCAATACCCCTGATTATCATGTTTGTCAGAGACTCCAATTAAAATGTCCTCTTGCCAGCCAACTGCTGTGCTTGTTAATTCCAAATGGTGAGCTCAAGCATCACAATCTAGCCCTAGATCACTGATTAATTTGGAGCCGTTTCTCATCCCGCCACTTCGCCGATGCTGCCTTTAGCCAACAGAAACATTGCACATTTTAGCAACTTGGCCACCCCATAGTTTGGAGATGACAAATGGGTTCTGATAGCACAGTGAAGTCTTAATTGGTTACTGCAAAGCGGGCTAAAGGCCAGCAGTGTGTCATTTTGTTTGTTTTGGGAAAAGTTCATAGAAGCCTCAATGTGCTCTGACAATTAATGAGTATGGTTTGTTGCAGAGAGGGAAATTAAAGAATAGCAGCTACACTAGATTTAACATGGAGGAAGATTGTTACTCAGTAGCTTCTTAATACACATTTCAAACCTGGAAATAAATGTGGATATATGACTCTTTTGTTATGTGTTTATGGCTTAAATATTGATATATTAAGTCTTATTGTTTGCACAGATCGGCATCGATGGATTCCTTCCCAAACCGGGCTCAGATTTTAATTCCACCAGCTCCTATACACCTGATAAAACATTCATCTTTGTAAATAGTCGACCTGTGCATGCCAAAGAAATACTTAAGGTAAAGGAACTGCCACATACCATCAATACCAATTTACCTACATTTATTTACTGTTTGTGTGTGTAAATATATACCTGTGTGTTTAAATTTGTATATGAATGTACAGTCGACTTTTTCTGTAAAATGAAATGTCCTTGCATAACTGTAAAATTTGGATATTAGCCTCAATTTAGACAGAATTTTCATTTTTGGATAAACTATCCCTTTAAATAAACAAATGCTTCAGTTGTATTATACTGTCCAAATCAATCATTTAAATTAATGTGGTAAATTCACCATAAATTCATTTATAACTTGTGAGTGATACTGTACTGAGATAAAACATTGAAAGAGAGACTGAGAGTGTCATATTTAGGTTCCAGATTATCGTAGCATGTTTTCACTCTCAAATGAGTTTGTCATCATTTTATCATTAGAAAATCCAATAATTTTGCATTATGCGTTATATACAGTTGTAATCAAAAGTGCTTTCTATCAGTTTTCTCAAAGTGCTGGAATGGTTACAGGTTTTCTGAGCAATACCTTTCTCTGTTTAATAGATTTTACCATGTTTAAATCAATTCAATTGTGTAAATTGTCCTATGTAATCTGTATTGAAAATGCTGAAATCCATAGATTTGGTCTAGGCCTAGTTATGTTCTTATTTGATGATTTCTTATTGATCTAAGTGTAAAATTTACGAACAGGTTAGAAGTAAAGTTGTAAACTTACAGCGACATTTGTATCCTCACAATCTTCTTGTGAATGCACATTTTACCCTGCAGCTTATCAAGCAATACTACGCCAGTGCTCAATCGAATAATGAATCTGCAAACCGCCGATATCCCTTTTTAATGATGAACATCACCATACCCGCCTCGACGGTGGACGTTAACCTGACACCTGATAAAACCGAAGTGATGCTACAGAATAAGGTACAAACATTTTTACTAAAAGTAAAACACTGTTTCTTCCTATCATGCTAATTAAACTTTCATTAACACTTTTCTCCAGGAAGAAGTGCTGTTGGCGGTGGAGACTTTGTTAATCTCCTTGTACAGTTACTCCACTGGCGATGATAATCTCAAAACAGGAGAAAATCGGCCCAATGCTAGTTATGTGGATGTAACTGAACATGCTAATGTAGTTGTTCCTACACCTACCACAGATATTAGTTTGAACAACCCAGAATTGCTTGAGCATTCTTCCACGAATGCAGATAAACAAGATGGTGAGCTATCTGTGAACAACACTGCAAACACCAGCTCCTCTTCGATTTCAGAGGATTGGGTGATCAACAGGAGCTCAAGTGATTTTGACAGTATTAATTCCTCATTTCCTGCTGACGAAGTTGTAATGAACTCTACAGCTGATCTAAACTGTAACTCCCCAAAGGCGACTAAGAGTGATAGTGGCCCTGGTCAAGAGAGCGAAATATCTGCTGAGAGCTGGAGCTCAGGCAGGGCCTTCTCAAATCAAATCACCAGAGAATGCCTGGAACCTGTGAAACTCCACGTCCCAAAAGCAAATGAAGACCTCGGAGGAACTGAGCCCACAAGTACGTCCAAGAGGCCCTCTAACGTGATTATGGAGAAAATGGCCAAGCTGACAGCCTACGAGCTGATCAGCAACCGCTCTGTGCGTCAGCCCTTGTCTGCCTTTTCACTGTTTGAGCAAGACACCAGATCGCAGGTCCTCCAGGAGAACCCAAGAGCCAGTCCTCAGGATGTCACAACTGCTGTGAAAGAGAGATGGGAAAGCCTTGGGGAGGAAGACCGCAAGAAGTAAGTTTCCAGTTTTCACCCTCGAATACTCCGTTTCCAGTTGTTGTGATTCAGGCTCTGTGTAGCGAGAGAAAAATAGATCTGCCACTATCATGTGTAAAATATGGATTGGAAAATCTGTTTGGCCTGGTCATGTTACTACCTGAAGGAAGAATTGATCAACTTTTGTATTTTCCAGAAAACTATGTTCGATTACTTGGTTTGATGGTCAATATGCCTGTTTTCCATTGTAAAAGAGGCATTCCGTTTTTTCCAAAGAATGCCACATTCTTTCAGTCTCAGGTGCCAGAAGGTTCCAGTTTATTCTATACCAGATGAAGTCCATATCTGCCTAATTTATTGGTTGTTTATGAGCTCCAGGAAAACTTGGGTTGGATATATGGATGTATCTTATTTTATCACACTAGACTACCAGTCAACTTTGAACACACCTACTATTTCTTTATTATTACGTTTTTCCACATTTTAGAATACTAGTCAACTATGAAATAACACGAATGGAAGTATGGGAAATATGTAGTAACCAAAAACATTAACCATGTTATACCCTTTGCCTAGATTCCAGCTCTGGACAGTCTAGACATGAGGTGCATACTGGCATGCTTTTTAAACTGTATTAAAGGAGTTCCCATGTATGCTGGACACTTTCATGTCACTATATCCTAAGTCATCTATTTAAAAAAAATAATTAGACTGCTTCTCTGCATTGGGTTAATTTAACAAATAACTTAGGCCAGATAATGACACAAAGCCATCAAAAAGGGCTCAGCATACACTACCATTTAGGGTTGGTGAGATTAATGGTTTAACTCTAATGGCAGGGCAACCACCCATAAGAGCATTACAATAATCTAGCCTTGAGGTCATGAGCGCATTAACTAACTGTTCCGCATTTGTCATTGAGAGCATATGTCATAATTTAGATATATTTTTAAGATGGAAGAATGCGGTTTTACAGATACTAGAAACGTGACTTTCTAATGAAAGATTGATATCAAAGAGCACACCCAGGTTTCTAACCGACGAAGAAGACTTGACAGAACATCCATCAAGTGTTAGAAAGTATTCTAGGTTATTATGTGCAAATGTTTTTGGTCCAATAATTAGAATCTCTGTTTTTTTCCGAATTAAGTAGTAGAAAATTACTAGTCCTCCAGTTTTTTATATCGCTATGCATTCCAGTCCTAGTACTGAGCCTTGTGGTACTCCATACTGAACTTGTGATCGATATGACATCTCTTCGTTTACTATTTCAAACTGATAACGGTCAGATAAGTATGATTTGAACCATGCCAATGCAATTCTACAAATGCCAACATAATTTTCGAGTCTATTAAAAAGAATGGTGTGGTCGATAGTGTCAAATGCAGCACTAAGGTCGAGTAACACTAATAGAGAGATACAACCACGATCGGATGATTAGAGCAAATCATTTGTGACTCTAATAAGAGCCATAGCCAGCTTAAACGTTTTTGGTACGTATCCTAATGACAAAGATGAATTAATGATATTAAGAAGAGGATATTTGACCTCTGGAAGCATCTCTTTCTATAGCTTAGTCGATATAGGGTCTAACATACATGTTGTTGATTTAGATGATTTAACGAGTTTAGACAATTCTTCCTTTCCTATAGCCATGAATAAATTGAATTTTTCCTCAAGGAGACTACAGTGCACTGTCTCATGCGATACTGTAGTTGACAGTTGCCTAGTTATAATTTTCTTTCTAATATTATCAATCTTGTAAGTAAAGAAGCCGTGATTTACAATGAATTTAGAACAGCTAAGGGGCGTTGTTAGGCACAACGTTGAGCGGAGTTAGCCCCCATAGCTTTTCTAAATTCACTGTAAAACATGGCTTCAAGGGGCTTATTGCTTTTATAAAACAATTACTCCATAAAAATATTCATTTTCATAAAAAGAAAAAGTGTTCATAAAATAAACACCAGCAACAAAAAATGTAACGTTATATAACACATTATTCCTCCACCAAGCAATGTAGTTCCAAAGAGGTTGCCAAGCAACACATGCAGCAACAAAGAATCACAAACGGCAGTTGCGTGGTAATACTAATGTAATGCGATCACAGGTGTATGTTTGTGGAGTAATTTACAACGGCTTTGATGAACGCGTCTCAGCCAATCAGAATCAAGGACCGGAACTAGCCGTTTTATAAAATGTTATTACTGCTGTGCTGTACTGTTTGGAAACGTCTGGGGCTGAAGCTTTATTTCTCATTAATTTAGCCACTCTTTCAAATAAATACCTAGGGTTGTTTGTTTTCTTCTAAGAGGGTTGAAAAATAAGCAGATCTAGCTATTTATAATTTCTTTATGTACGCAATCGTGCTCTCTCTCTCCACGAAATGCGAAAAACCTCTAGTTTTGTTTTCTTCCAGTTGCGCACCATTTTTCCGGCTGCTCTCTTAAGCAGCTCAAGTCAATTTAATGGCCCGAGTGTGCTCGTTGTACCACGACATTGGACTATTTTCTTTAATCTTCTTTAAGCCTAAGGAGCAACTGTGTCTAAAGTGCTGGAAAAAAGAGTCAATGGTTTCTGTTGCAACATCGAGTTCTTCTAAGCTACCTGGGATGCTGAGATGAAACTGATTAGGAAGATTATTTATAAAGCAATCTTTAGAATTGATAGTTACCATATTTGTAACACAGAGTCGGCTTAGCAACATTGGCCAAATGAAGTATACATGAGACTAGATAATGATCTGAGATGGCATTGCTCTGCTGCAGAATTTCAACGGCATCAACATTGATTCCATGTGATAATATTAGATCTAGAGTATGATTACGACAATGACTGGGTCCTGACACGTGTTGTCTAACTCCAATAGAGTTCAGAATATCTCTAAATGCCAATCCCAATGCATATTTTTCATTATCTACATGTCATGGATATTAAAATCGCCAACAATAGGACTTTAAATGCAGCCAGTACTAAAGGCCCTTGCACACTGAGTCCGAAATTCGCGTCCGAAATATTTGCACGTTAAAAAATAAATACGACCTCATGTTATGTCAATCACGCTTGCACACTGCCACTGAAACTTTCGTCCGTCAATAAAAAAATCGAATCGGGTTCGATTTTCTGCGTTTTTCGCATCCGTAGCAAGCAGTTTTAATGGTGTTTTGACAATTCAGAGCCACCAAATCACGAATACGAAAAAAAACGCATACGAAAAGACCCCAAAGACCTCACAGACCCCAAACTATCGGAACTCTATTGGAGGGACATTTTAATTCGAGCATTTAATTGACAAAAATCTGTTGTGAAAGATGAGTCGTCAAGATTATTATTGTTTTTTTTATACTTTATACTACCAGAAGAGAAATACTATAAATTTGTGTAAATGTGAATTTTGTAAAGCACACTAGCTTACCTTTTTATGGCCTCAAAGCTAATCAACTTAAAGCCACAAAAGTCACATTTTAAATGCAAACCTTAGATTAGGAATACATCAGGGTTATCGCTTTAAACTAAATACTCAATCTCTCAAAAAATAGTCTAAATCACAGCATGCCAAGTCAGCATAATTAAATGAATGGAAAGTGTATTTCAGCCTTGCTAGTGGCACTTATGTAACACATGGAAAAAGACATCTGAATCCTGTTGCATATTACTGCTGTCTTAAATGTGAAATAGCAAGCTTGTTTTCCTGCAGACATACTGTACGGTAGCATACACTTCTGAAAATCATATTTACATGGATTCATGTAACATAGGTGCATCACATATGGGCATGCTGAGCTAAGGGGTCAGAGATTGTTGACATGGATGTTTGCGGGAGGGAGTACCATGCTTGTTATATTTTGGTTGCAGTGGTCTGATGCAGCAATAAAATGGCTGGCGCTGATCCAGCGACTCTATATGAACTTGGTTTACATCCAAAGTGCCCACACCAAGGGAACATTGTTTTCTTATTGCATGGTTTATGTGCGTTTGATGCTCGTTATGAATTCCAGGCTGAAAATGCAAACCATGCTCCCTAAATGGCTATCATGTATGCGAGTGTCCACTGAGGTCCATCTCAGAAGGCAAGAGAGAGGATGACGTCTTTATTTGCTGTTTCTGTGCTGTTTTCACATTCATCCTATCAGTGGAGATATTGTGGGCGGCTCCTTGATGTACATAGCGTTATTTTTGTATCATTGATATAGTTTGTGTTAATATTTTGATTTAGATTTCACTTTATTTCTTTAAAGTTTCAATAGTAAAACGTTAGTTTCGCTAATTTTGTGTTTTCGTCGTCTTTTAAAAACAATGTATGTCTGTATATTTTTTATTAATTTAATTAGTTTTATTTTGTTAAACTAAATGAAAATGAGAAATATTGCCTTGGAAACTAGCTTAAAGAAAAGTTTTTTTTATAATTTATATATTTTCAGTTAACGTTTTGTATGGTTTTAGTTTTAGTTAACGATAATAACCCTAGCGCATTGTCTTAATTTGGCCAGCAGCCATATCACCCTGTAGCCCAACACTGGTTACCCTCTGAAGCTAAGCAGGGTTGAGCCTGGTCAGTACCTGGATGGGAGACCTCCTGGGAAAACTAGGTAGCTGCTGGACGAGGTGTTCGTGAGGCCAGCAGGGGGTCGTAAGGCCCTAGTATAGTGATGGGGACACTGTACTGTCAAAGACCACCGTCCTTCGGATTATCCGTTAAACCGAGGACCTGACTCTCTGTGGCCATTAAAAAATCCCAGGATATCTTTCGAAAAAGAGTAGGGGTTTGCCCATTGGCCTCTGTCGATCATGGCCTCCTAATCATCCCCATATACTGATTGGCTCTATCACTCCTCTCCACTAATAAGCTGGTGTGTGGTGGGCGTTCTGGCGCAATATGGCTGCCGCCGCATCATCCAGGTGGATGCTGCACATTGGTGGCAGTTGAGAAGATTCCCCCCCTTCTATGTAAAGCACTTTAAATGTGCCAAGAAAGGCGCTATATAAATGTAATGAATTATTATTTATTATTATTACATTTTGTCTCTGAAGGTCTGTGGTGAAATTTGGGGTTATCATATTTGGACGCTCACATGAAATCAATGAGAGTTTTGTATCTTAGTCAATGTGTTTTGGCTCATTTATGTATATATACTAGTATACTTGACACAATTCAATTTTTGCTGATATACACTAAATGTACAGTCATTCTCTTCTGGGAAAACAGACTACGCAGATATTTGTCCAATCAAATGCTCTCTAGAGTGAGAAAGTCCCTCCTTATAATATCGTGTGACACTGACTACCATGTAGCAAATCATGGTTCGTGGCTCTGTCCTAATTACAGCCTATTGCTAAATGAAGACAATTATGTTAAGTCACAAATTGTAAAATGATCATAAATATATATTACGCATTGTAAATTTAATTTTATAATTTGAAGGTTCCATGGTTTCAGTTCTATTCTGTATGTAGCTCACAAATCTGTGCCCTTTTTGATGGAAACACATGGTGTATCAGGGCAATCTTCTTCTTGGTTGTCCATCAATGTCGATGATGACAATACTTTGCACAGCTCATCTATTGTGGACTCGTAGGTGGCTGTGGAGTCCGATCCTTGAACGGCACAGCCGTTCACAGTAGGGGCATGGGAACCGTCCTAGTTCAGCAGGTGCAGATGCAACAATGTTACTCCTTGCTCGGGCCTCAGTGATGTGTGCGCGGCGTCTCACCTCAAAGGTGCCTTGTGCCTGCCTTGAGGGAGTACACCAGCCAGTCCTGTCTTGTGCACGGTGCTCTAGCTCTTTTGGGGCAATCCCAGCAAGTGTCATGTTGGACTTACATTACTGGGCAATTACTACTACAACTACTGGGCAATACATTAGGATTTTTAAATTTAATTAAACAGAATGGGACCTCAACTTAACTTATTATTATAAAATGATGTAGTTACAGCATCTGCCAGCAGGTGCAAAGCTTTATCCCATTCCCAGTGATTTGACCATGTTGCAATTGTAAGTGTATTTGTGTAAATGTATACAGTACAATGCATTGCTGTGTGACTTTTATTTATATATATACATTTACAAACTTTTATGTTAGATGCTATTTATTACGATTAATCAATTTGACAGCATCTCTTACTTACCAAGGCTGCATTTATTTGATCAAAAATACAGTAAAACATGATTACAATTCAAAAGAATGTTTTTCTAGTTGAATATATTTTGAAGTGTAATTTATTCCTGTGATGGCAAAGCTGCCAGCAGCTTTCAAAGAGCACACCCAGATTTCAGCAGCCATTACTCCAGTCACATCTTTTGTAACACTATTAAGGACTTATTTTTTTTCATACATAAATCTCAACCACAAAGTCTGTTTATACATTTTCACTGTGTTCAAACAGCAAACTGAAAGTCCAAAAGCCCTCAGGTCAAGAACCCATTTCAGTGTACATGGCAGGGGATCCCCTCAAGCTTCAACCTTCTGTTCCATTATGGAATCATTTATCTCCCCCATTGGCCTCTTACTGCTTTTCTCTTCAGCACATTTCATGCCTTCATCTTGATTGGTGTGGTTTTTATCAGCATTTGCAAGTTGATTTGCATCTTTCTCTTGCACCAGAGCTTTATGCTTCGAAACCATACAGTGCGTTTGAAATGGTGCCCGGTCCTTTGTACAGTAGCGAGCTCCATGCAATGCCACAGCTGTTAATTGGCAAGCCCATCGAGAAGCTTCCAGTGGAGGGTCAGGGCTGCATGTTTTTACAGGCCCTCTCCCCCCTCCCTTGCTGCTCTCCGGCCCCCATCTGGTCACAGGTAGCAGATGTTTTTTATCTCGCCTGTTTCTGCACATTTTCTACTCTGTGATTTACAGCAGTCCACTTAAAATCACTAGAGCAAATTAAATCAAGGTTCCTTGTGTGAATTGAGGATATTTAATTAGTCACAACTTCTGACCTCTTTGCTACAACTCGTTCGTACCCTGCAAATGAATAGGCCAAAAGTGAAGTGTTCCAAACCATCTGTCTTTTTTTCATCTCTGTTATTACTATTCTGCACATATTAGTATAATAGTAAAGCATAAAATAGTAAAACACTAAAAAATATTTAACGACAAAACTGGAAGCATGGGAAGAAACCCCCCAAAAATAAATAAAAATAAAAAATAACTATCTTATATTTTAGCTTCTTCATTACTTTTGCCACAGTCTCATTAGGTGCTTTCTGGGAAGCTTTTTAAACGATGTTGAAATTATTTTATTTTAATAATTGAAAAAAAACATTTATTTTCTTTTTTACGGATCGTCATAATGAGCGACTAAAAAAAAAAAACATGAAATTTTAATTTTGTGAAGAAATTCACACTTTATATTTGTATACAATGTGTGCCTGTCTTATTTTATTATCGTTGAGACACTATTATATTTTTTTATTATTATTTTGAATTAATTTAAAGTTTTAGTATTTATGTTATGTATTTTTGTAATTTTATTTTATGATTTTGTTTTTTAAATGTGTATATATATATATATATATATATATATATATATATATATATATATATATATATGTGTATGTATGTATGTATGTGTGTGTGTTATTTGATTTCAGTTAATGTTTATTTTATTTCAAGTAACAAAAATGTTTTTTTTTTTATTAGTTTCATACTAGAATAACCGTGCTTCAAGCATTTAAGCATAAGTCTAACTCAGCACATTTTAAGATCATGAGAAACATACATTCATTCCAAAATATTGGCTGGTATTGATGATCGGCTACTTTTTCTGTCGCTAGTCCTCAATCAGTGTATCTTCTGACCACATTTTAACAGTTACACAAAGGAAATACAAAATGTACAAATTGGACTGTAACAAAATACTTGTTCTTGTATCACATCCCATCTTAGGTATGAAAGCAAGGCAGAAAAGTCTCTGAACGCCTACAACCTTCAAAGGAAGAGGGCAACGGAGGGAGGTGGCCAGTGCGGAGAGGGCAAGAAGCAGATGAGCGCAGAGTCTTCATTGAACAAAGCTCAAGGCGTGAAGCGCAAGGCCCCCCTCGCCAACCAGCAGGCCCTGGACAAACTCTTCTCCTCTCAGCCCTCGAGTAAGAGGAGCCTTGCCAAGCTCTCCAAACCCCTCCCGTTCAGTATTGCAACCCTCAAGCAGAGTCTTAACCTCCTCTCCTACCAGAACAGCTCAACTGCGCAGGGCCTCAGGCTTGTAAACCGCTTGGCTTCTCACGGTGCCTGGGTCGTTTTATGCAGCAGAAAGCTCATGTTGTTGAACCCGTTTCGAGTGGAGGAGGCCTTGCTGTTTAAAAGACTTCTGAAGAATAATATACTTCCAACCGTGAGGCAGCAGACCCCTGTACTGCTGACAGATGGGTAGCCAGTCTCATTTTCTCACCTAATGATGACATTCTCGATGTGTACAAACCTCAAATGTAAAAAATATGAATCTACAATAGTGAAAATGTATGGTTTTTATAGGAAGTACAATATATGATTAGTAGCTGTATCAATCCTCACTATCCTGAATACTTAATAGAATCTCTAATATTTATATTTGGATATTAACATGCACTTCCTTTCCCAGGTTGCTTGGTGGGCCAGAATACATGGATGTTCTCCTGGACATGGAGAAAGACAGTGCCTGCTTTAATGGACACATTTACTTTACTGATCCTAGGCTTGTGGCGAATGGTTTTGAGATTAGGATGATTCCAGGTAACTCTCAAAGACGTGTGTGTGTGTTCCGTTGAATTAGCTTAATTCACACAAATTAAATTAAACCAAATTCAATAAAATTTTAATTCACACTTATTTCAATCAAAATATCTTATATTTTCCATTTAATAGATTATTAAGACTGATATATTGTACACTGTTTGGCCATTTTAAGATGCAAATAATATTCCAAATTTTTTGTGAATTCTAAATAAAAATATTGTGTAATATAAATGGTAACTTCAGCAATTTGTGCAAATCTATTTCACTGTCATGAAATCATATCACTATGTATATGTTGGCTTGTATATACTGTATGTGTACATTAGCCCGACTTCCACTCCCGACGTTCAAAACAACCCGCTTCCAGCAGGCAAAATATACAAACATACTTCACTTCCCACTTGTTTCACTCCACACCGCTCACATACTTTAGTCTAGAAGACCGCAAACAAATAAATGATTGGACTGTCAACCTATGTCACTCACCCAATCAAATAAGTGGAGCGAAACTACCTGTTTTATAAATATAACCCTAAAGAGTCATAATCATGTAAAATAATGATGTTTGCTCAATACAAGGCAATTGTTTGATTTGATATGATTTGGACTTAATGCTCTGCCTTCATATAGACAGCGTAATTGGGTGCTTTGGATCCTGTCACCAAATTGTAAACAATTGTCTGTATTTCACTTTCCATTACATATGCATCCCTGGACATTTTCATGAACTTTCAGTATATGATGCTAATGCTTAATTTGTAGTTTTTAATAACTTTTAATTTCCATGCTATTACCTTAGAGATGTTAATTCTTGCTGTGCCGAGTGATGAAGTCATTGTTTATACAAATTGCTTAAGTGGAAAGTGCTTTGTCAGCACTTCTTTTTCCCCTACACAGCCCAGTGTGGGCACAGGTATAATATGAAATCGTTTTAAAAAGAGAGGGCTTGATTCTGAGCGATCGGTCCACTTCCTGTATGACTCAGCCTCAGCTTTTTAAGATGCTCATTAAGTGCATTCGCTTGAATTCGCTGCCCTCCTTCTCTCCTCATGCTCATCATGTGCTGTGGAGTGGGAGAGATTCAGAAATACTTCTACACATGGTTTGTGTTTTTTTTGTTTTTTTTCTTTGCCAGGTTTCTCTTGAGAAAATGTGCCTTTATTAATTCAAGGGTCATGCTGTTTAAAGGTCTCTAGGATTGTCCAATTTGATTTAACAAAGGTTGGACCCACTGGACATCATTAATGCCACAGTTCACAAATTGTTTTTGAAATGTCAAATATAACGGCTTGAATAACAGGATTACAGTCAATTATTTCTGACAGAATTGCTTGTGTCTGATTAGTGAAGAATGTGTTTGCTTTAAATGTTTTCTTGTCCATTCTTTAGGTGCCTTCTATTTTCCAATATTATAAACGCAACTCTTGTTAGATTATTAGAGGGGTGTCTAGTGTCACTGTGACCAATACTCAGACTGGCAATGAAGTATGGAATATGTGTTTCATCAAGCATATTAATTACCTCACTTTTTGAAAACAATGTTTTAAACTTATTGTAAAAAGTATATTAGTGTAAATATAGATTTTTTTCGATACATATCGATACTGAAATATATGAAACGCTTCCAATACTCTTTTCCAGCAGAATAGATACATGATACCAGCTGCACTTTCTCGCTTTATCATCTCTCCGACAGTGAGTTAACACACAAACCCGCCTCCCCTCACTCACTCGTTTCTTTTGCTCCGGATGAATATAGCTGCTGTTACAGGACTTTAATTTCGGGATCGCGTGTATTGCACATAAAGCAGCCTCTCAGTACTAAATTGAGTTCTTTTCGCTGCTTATTGCGATTGAACAGTCAAATACACACAAACTAATGTCAAAATGCTAGTCTTGGTGAGTATTCACGTCTGTTAAACGCATATGCAATGGATCCGTGCGTAAGGTCTTAAAAGTGACAGCAGCCTAATATAGCTGCTGCCAAATTATTAGATGATATTAATTTGGCAGTTTTTCCCCATGGTATCAATGTCAAAATTTTGGCCAGTGAAAATGCTGACTGGCTAGTAACTTTGGAAAAGCACTAGCCACAGTGGCTGGTGAGCAAAGGAGTTAATATCAAGCCCTGCTGTAGAATTCAACCAATTAGAAGAAGAAAAAAAACGAACTTCGAAAATCTTGAAGTGTTTCCAGTTAATTGTGCCAATGGCCTCACAGATTCAGTTAGTGGTCTGTGGTCTGAGGTAGAATATAACTAACTTTAGTTTTGACAAACCTAGAAACCTTTAAACAGCATGACCCTTCAATTAATAGGGTTAGTTAGGATATGAAGTCAAGCAGAAACCATAAAATGTCTCATTTTCGACACTGACAAATAAAACAAATTGGCAGAAAACTGATATAGTTCTCATACATGTCATGCAAAAACATTTTCAGGTTTAGAGCCAGCTTATTCTGTAGTGTTGTCCTCTCTCTAAGGAGGCCACCATCCTAGTCCTCATTTGACCTTATTTTGCCTGTTGTTATGAAATGCACTTAAGACTTCCCACTCAGTCTGTTCCTGTAAGTGTTGTGTTGGTAAGGGTCATCGTGGTTGATGCTGGCTCACTGCCTGAGCTTTTGCCAGCATGGTGGATTTGCACTAGAGTGTGGTGCTGTGGAGGAAAATTGCCCTTTACAAAAGAGAATAGTTTTGGAGCCAACTTAAGGGATTTGGCAAAAACATGCACCAGATTTCTAGCCCTTTCAAAACCCCAAAGTAATAAACTTTGGTGCATAACTCGCCCTGCACAGTTTGTGCTACAAATATGAATGATACCTGAAAATCTTCAGCTTGTTGAGGAGAAGTGTTCTATTATATTTGCAAACCATCAGATTTACACCGGGCAGATAATTAAATTGCAGCAAAAAATCATCGTACATTGAAGGATGGACCCGAGACATATGTAGGGAACAGAATATCATACAGACTTTCAGTGCTGTTGCTTATTGTTGACTAAAACTATTAAAAATAATTTGTTAATTGAAATAAAGTTGAAATAAAATGTAAATATTAGATGAAAAACTTAAAGGGTTAGTTCACCCAAAAATGAAAATTAAGTCAATAATTACTCACCCGAAAGCTGTACCAACCCCGTAAGACCTTCGTTCGTCTTCGGAACACAAATGAAGATATTTTTGATTAAATGTGACAGCTGGATCACTCCTCTATAGGCTCCCTAAGGGAATGAATCCTGACGTCCCAGAAAGTCAATGAAGAAAATGTTTAAATATTCCATGTCACAACAGTGGCTCAACTATAAGTTTATCAAGCGACGAGAATACTTTTTGTGCGGAAATAAAACAAAAATAACGACTTTATTCGACTATTCCTTTTCTTCCTTGTAGGCCTGAAACGAGACTTCAAGAGATTTCCACGACGTGCACGCGCGAGAACTTAACTGAAGTAGTTGAAGGAGATCGCAATTCTCGCGCATGCGTCGTGGAAATCTCTTGAAGTCTCGTTTCAGGCCTACAAGGAAGAAAAGGAATAGTCGAATAAAGTCGTTATTTTTGTTTTATTTCCGCACAAAAAGTATTCTCGTCGCTTGATAAACTTATAGTTGAGCCACTGTTGTGACATGGAATATTTAAACATTTTCTTCATGGGACGTCAGGATTCATTCCCTTAGGGAGCCTATGGAGGAGTGATCCAGCTGTCACATTTAATCAAAAATATCTTCATTTGTGTTCCGAAGACGAATGAAGGTCTTACGGGGTTGGTACAGCATGGGGGTGAGTAATTAATGACTTAATTTTCATTTTTGGGTGAACTAACCCTTCAAACAACAAAAAAAGAAATGTTGCCTTGTCAGCTAACTTGAAGTAAAATAAGTAATAAGTACTAAAATGATTCAAAATTACTAAGCTAAATAGAAATATTAAAAAACTATTTTTTTAAAAAGCACAAGTTACTAAAACTAAAAAAAAATAAAAAATAAATTACATTTAAAAATGTAAAAATATATAGAAAAAAAGCTCATTCAAACTATTAATAAATTCTATTGTAGTACATAAATAATACTAACATAAAACTGATGTGAAGGTGGGCTCATTTGATATGGCCCAGTAAGAAACCACCTAGCAACCACATAGTAGGGTTGTCACATGTACCGGTGCCAGATGGAACTAAAAAAAAAAAGTTGATGGTACCAGCAGTTCTGCAGTACCAGGTATATTCAGTACCCGCTGATAGACCCTGCTTTCAAACACTATCATCTGTGTTTGTTTGAGCGCTCTCTGAGCGTCAAAGTGTTATATTTACTGCGTGTTTTACAAGCATTGAGCATTGTAGCCAATCATTTACATTTACATTTAGTCATTTAGCAGACGCTTTTATCCAAAGCGACTTACAATTGAGGACTAAACCAAGCGAGTCATCGTGAAGAGGCAAAAACAACGCAAGAAGTGCTCAAAATACAAAGTTCAGATATTGCTCGGAGTAGCATAAGCCAGGCAAGCGAGGATTTAAAGGAAAGGATTTTTTTTTTTTTTTTTTTTTTTTTTTATGTTAAGTGCTCCCGGAAGAGATGAGTTCTCTTACGAGAGGTTCTCTCGTATTGCGTAAGCTAGCTTACGCTACGGGAAAGATTAATCTTTTCTGAGAAATTGAAGCCAAAAATTATCCTATAATTTTGTATCCATTGTCAACGCAGTTCAGCTGCAGCAGACCATGAGCGGGCTAGCTAGCAGCTCATTGGTTCGCTCACAGAGAACTGCTTAAGCCTATGAGGAGACGCAGATGAACTCTCGGCCAATGAGAGTCTGACATGCTGTCATTGCGTCAGAGCCCGCCGAAACGGGCGTGGTCAGAGAGTATATCTTGGCGTCCCAGGCTGTCAACTCTGATTTTTCATCTCTTCAGCGAGCTACATGCATCTGCTGATCCTGAGAGAAGCCGCCGTCGTTGAAAAGGCAACTCTAGCGAGCATCTGGGAGACTGAGGAAGCCGGCCGTCTTCGCCACCTTCAGCCGTCCTGCGAGCTAGCGCCATCCGACGGATTTGTATCATTTTTACGAAAGCTTCTTTTATTATAGTGTTTCTAAAAGAGCCGAGCGTCTTTTTAAAGATGTCTCGTAAATCCTCCTGCGGTTCTTGCCGCGCTCCCCTTGAGACTGGAGACCGCCACGTCATCTGCGCTCTCTGCCTCGGATTGGAGCACGCCGAGCTCGCCCTCGCCGATGGCGGCTGCGATCTCTGCGAGGAGATGCCGTTGTCGACCCTGCGGGCTCGACTTCAGGCCACTAAAGTTGCTTCCGCGCCGCCTCTGACTTCGCCGCGAAAGAAGAAAAGCCGCTCTCAGAGGCCGCCGGAACCCCAGCTAGAAGCGTTCATCTCGCCGGAGCCTGTCGCCTCCCGCTCTCCTTCTCCGCCACTTCCGGATGTACAGTTGCCGCCGAGTGGCCGCTCTGTAACCTCCGATGACGCCGCGGACATCAAGGAAACCTGTTCGCTTCTCGCTTCAGACAGTGAGGAATGGTCCGGTTCTCACGCCTCCTCGGCCCGAGAATCCTCTGGGACCCGCGCTGGAATCGAGGAGGAATTAGTGCGCCTCCTCTCACAGGCCGTCGAACGCCTCGGACTCGATTGGTCCCCTCCCCCCAAGCAGACCATCAACCGTATGGACGGCAGCTACTTCCGCCAGCGCTCGACTCCCGTCACTAAACGGGCCGCGCCCTTCCTGCCTGAACTGCACGCGGAACTCACGAAGTCCTGGAATGCCCTGCTCTCTGCCAGAACTCGCCCTGACTCTTCCGCACCGCTTCGCGTTGTGGACGGAGCCGCAGAAAAGGGGTATCTCTCCATTCCCCCGTAGAGGACCTGGTCGCCGCAAATTTATGCCCGCCTTCCACAAGATGGCGCTCATCACCTGTGCTTCCCTCTAAAGCCAGCAGAGCAACTTCGAGCTTTCACGCCCGCGCTTACTCAGCCGCCGGTCAAGCAGCCTCTGCACTCCACTCCATGTCCGTCCTTCAGATTCTACAGGGCGATTTACTTCGTGAATGGGACGAGAGCGGAAAAAATCCCCCCTCAGTCGCGGATTGAAGGAGCGCCACGGACATTGCCCTTCGCGCTACAAAATCTGCTGCGCAAGCCCTGGGGAAATGCATGGCCGCCATTTGTGTGTCTGAAAGACATCTTTGGCTCACACTCGCCGACATGGGAGATTCTGAGCGCGCCGCCTTCTCAACGCCCCGCTCTCTCCATCCGGCCTCTTCGGATCTGCCGTCACGGGTATCGTCGACCGTTTCTCCGAAGTGCAGAAAGCTTCCCAGGCCATGAATCTCTTTCTGCCTCGTCGCGCTAGCTCCTCTGCAGGCCGCTTACGTGACCAGCCTCCTGCACGAGCCCCACCCCAGCGCCCAGCTCAGCACAGCCAGACTTTTCTGCGAAGCCAGGGCGGCCGCCCTCGTTCTCGCTCTGACAGCCGCCACAGACCGCCGCCTCCCCGGGGGCCTCGGCCTCGGATCGCGCTGAAACCTGATCACTCGAAGTCTGCCTAGCACAGCTGAGAAAAAGACGGCGCTCTCCCGCCGCGGCCGGACCGCCGTCAAAGTTTCGCCCTCTGTTAGTCCCCGCTCACGCGGCTACTACAGCAGTGTACATCGCCATTACCAAGCCGGTCTCCCTTCCCGCTTGCATGAGCGAAAACGCCGTTGTCACGGCGACTCAAAGAAATCTCAAAATGAGCATAAAAGCCTCTTGTGTAGAAAATGTGCCCACAACACTGTGTTCACTCATACACAAAAGCACTTCAGTCCCCGTGTCTCACACAGAGTCCACTCTCATAAAGCGGTTCCAACCCGCTCGAGTTTCAGAGTGCATAAGCGCGCCCACGAGCCCGTGTGCGCGTCCCCCCTCTGCTCACTCTGTTACACGGCCCATAAACTCCTCTCTGAGTGTAAGTCCCGCTGTCATAAACAATATGAGCGCGCTCACGCAGCCCGCTATGTTCAACGACGGGGACCATGTAGCCATTCACCCCCTAGCGTTACGCTTCAAAGCGTGGGAAGCTATTCCGGGAATTTCCCAGTGGGTGCTAAACACAATAAGGCTAGGCTATCGCTTACAGTTTCACCGTCGCCCTCCACGTTTTCGAGCGCGGCTAGAAACTACTGTGAACCCAGATGCAGTGACGCTGCTCCGTTCAGAGATAGCAAAACTGTTGTGCAAAAGGGCTATAGAGAGAGTTCCTCTGTCTATGAGCGGGTCGGGGTTTTACGGCCGTTATTTCCTTGTCCCCAAGAAGGACGGCGGCCTCAGACCAATCTTAGACCTCAGATTTCTGAACAAAGTTCTCATGAAGAGACCGTTCAAAATGCTCACGATCAGAAAACTCCTCGCACAATGGACTCTGGCAGAATGGTTTCAGCGGGGCGTTTCCATGGGGACCTTTTCTCGCCGAAAAGTCATCTCGACAGACGCATCCAACACGGGTTGGGGTGCGGTCTGCGAGGGCTCACTGGCCTTCGGCCCCTGGTCAGCTCAAGAGAGCCTCCTCCACATAAACTGTTTGGAGATGTTGGCGGTCGAGAACGCGCTCACGCGCTTTCTCCCGCGCATTCATGGTCACCACGTGCTGATCCGTTCGGACAATATAGCCGTGGTCTCCTATCTAAACCGTCAGGGCGGAGTCAGATCCAGGAATCTCTTCCGGCTGACAGAACGCATCTTAGTTTGGTCTCAGTGTCGCCTGCTCTCGCTCAGAGCGACGCACGTGCCGGGCCATCTGAACGTCGGTCCAGACAGTCTGTCCAGGAACCCCATTCCTCCCGGGGAATGGTCCCTGCACACTTGTACAGTTCAAAAGCTATGGCGGATATTCGGCAGAGCAGAGGTGGACCTCTTCGCCTCAGAGGAGAACACCCACTGCCCAATATTTTTCACAAAGAGCGTGGACGCGCTAGCCCAGACCTGGCCCAGCCGCCCGCTTTATGCTTTCCCTCCGGTTTCTCTGCTACCACAGGTGCTTCAGAGAATCAGGGAAACACGCCACTCGGTGCTCCTCGTAGCCCCGCGTTGGGAGGGTCAGACTTGGTTCCCGGAGCTCACTTATTTGTCACAGACAGCCCCGTGGCCCATCCCAGTCAGAGCAGATCTCCTCTCCCAAGCTCGCGGCACGATCTGGCATCCCCACCCAGAGCGCTGGGCGCTACATGCGTGGGTGATCAACGACTATCCGTTGTTAAACACCGTGGACCTCTAATACATTTCGCTCAAAGCCGTTTTTCTGCTCGCGCTCGCGTCAGTAAAACGTGTGGGAGACCTTCACGCGCTGTCCACTAGCGCTTCCTGTCTCGAGTTTGGGCCCAATGACTCCTTAGTCGTTCTCAAACCTAGACATGGTTATGTCCCAAAAGCTATTGGTACCCCGTTCAGGGCACAAGTTATTTCCCTATCGGCTCTGCCTGCATCCGATAGCGAATCTGACGCTAATCTCCTGTGTCCAGTCAGGGCCCTGAGATTATACATTACCCGCACTGCTCCGGTCAGACGATCCGAGCAGTTTTTCCGTTTCGTTCGGTGGGCGCACCAAAGGGTTGGGCGCCTCGAAACAGACTCTATCAAGATGGATAGTTGATGCCATTGCAGCCGCATACGCATCAAAAGACCTGCCATGTTCTCTGGGCGTCAGGGCTCATTCCACTAGAGGCATGGCCTCATCGTGGGCATGGTCCAGCGGAATTTCCATTCACGACATTTGTGTGGCAGCGGGATGGGCTTCCCCTTCGACCTTTGTCAGATTTTACAACCTGGAAGTTCCTGCCTTGCAGGCTAAACTACTAGCAGTCTAGCATGTTACAGCTCTTCTGGTTAAGCTGCACTATAGGGAGTTACTCACACAGACCGGTTTCGCTATGTCCCTCTCTTTCATGTGCTTATGTACGACACAATCACCGGCCCGCTCTGCTGGCCTTTGTCACATGTACATATATTTATTCCCACTCATAAGGGCCCCCCGGGGTCTCCCCTGGGACTCGTAGTGGATGCTTAGCACGCACGGCGTTGACCAGGTGTTCCCGTAGCGTAAGCTAGCTTACGCAATACGAGAGAACCTCTCGTAAGAGAACGAATCGGTTACCTAACGTAACCTCGGTTCTCTCTAGATGAGGGAACGAGTATTGCGTTCCTGGCCGTGCTTGTGCTACTAGCGTTCTCGCTTCATTCTATGAAAAACCAGAGTTGACAGCCTGGGACGCCAAGATATACTCTCTGACCACGCCCGTTTCGGGGGGCTCTGACGCAATGAGAGCATGTCAGACTCTCATTGGCCGATAGTTCATCTGCGTCTCCTCATAGGCTTAATCAGTTCTCTGTGAGCGAACCAATGAGCTGCTAGCTAGCCCGCTCATGGTCTGCTGCAGCTGAACTGCGTTGACAATGGATACAAAATTATAGGATAATTTTTGGCTTCAATTTCTCAGAAAAGATGAATCTTTCCCGTAGCGTAAGCTAGCTTACGCAATACTCGTTCCCTCATCTAGAGAGAACCGAGGCTACGTTAGGTAACCGATTCGTTTTCAGTTGCCTTTTGAATGCTGTCAGGGATTCTGCATTCCGGATGAGGGTGGGCAGATCATTCCACCAGCATGGTACCGTGAATGAGAATGTTCTGGAGAGTGATTTTGTGCCCCGCTGTGATGGTACCACGAGCCGTCGCTCATTGACCGATCGTAGCATTCTGGTAGGGATGTACACTTGTAGTAGTGAGTGGAAGTAGGAGGGAGCTGAACCTGTGGTCAATCTGTAAGCAAGCGTCAAAGCCTTGAACTTGATGCGAGCAGCGAGTGGTAGCCAGTGCAGAGAGATGAACAGAGGAGTGACATGGGCCCTTTTGGGCTCGTTGAAGACGAGACGAGCTGCAGCATTCTGGATCATTTGTAGAGGTTTAGTTGCACATGATGGAAGTCCAGCCAAAAGAGCATTGCAGTAATCAAGCCTAGAAATGACCAGGGCCTGGACGAGAAGTTGTGTTGCATGATCAGTTAGGAAAGGCCTGATCTTCCTGATGTTGTGCATAGCAAACCTGCATGATCGAGTTGTCTTTGTAATGTGGTCAGTGAAGGTCAGCTGATCATCAAAGATTACTCCAAGATTTCTGACCGACCTTGATGGGGTGATTGAGGATGAATCTAGCTGGATAGTGAGGTTGTGCTGTAGAGACTGATTGGCAGGGAGGACGAGAAGCTCAGTCTTTGCCAGGTTGAGCTGCAGGTGATGTTCCTTCATCCATGCCGAGATGTCCGCCAGACATCTTGAGATCCGTACAGCTACTGTGGGATCATCTGGTTGAAATGAGAGGTAGAGTTGGGTGTCATCAGCATAGCAATGGTAAGAGAAACCATGTGCCTGTATGATGGGTCCCAGTGATGTGGTGTAAATGGAGAAGAGGAGCGGTCCAAGAACTGAACCCTGGGGAACCCCTGTGGTCAGCTGATGTGCTTTGGATACCTCACCTCTCCATGCGACCTTGAAGGACCTACCTGTGAGATAGGACTCAAACCAGTTGAGGGAGGTTCCAGTGATGAGAGGGCGGACAAGAGGATCTGATGATTCACTGTGTCGAAAGCAGCAGACAGATCCAGAAGAATGAGAACTGATGATTTGGAAGCAGCTTTTGCGATCCGCAGGGCTTCCGTGACTGACAGCAATGCAGTCTCAGTTGAATGTCCTTTCTTGAAGCCAGATTGGTTGACATCCAGCTGGTTGTTCAGAGACAGGAAAGATGATACTTGGTTAAAAGCAACTCGTTCAAGTGTTTTCGCAATGAATGGTAGGAGAGAGACAGGTCTGTAGTTCTCTAGAAGTGATGTGTTTAATGTTGGTTTTTTAAACAGAGGAGTTACCCGAGCCTGCTTAAATGCTGTAGGGAAAATGCCAGTGTGGAGGGATGAGTTGATGATGTGTGTGAGAGCTGGAAGAAGTGTGGGAGAGATGGCTTGTAGAAGGTGTGAGGGGATGGGGTCTAGAGGGCAGGTGGTAGGATGACTGGAGAGGAGAAGTTTAGATACGTCTTCCTCGGTTAGTGGAGTGAAGGAGGAGAGAAGGTTGTTGGCTGTGAGAGAGGTTAGTTTGGGTTCCTGTGTGTGTGAAGCTGAGAACTGACTGCTGATAGTTGTAGTTTTGTTAGTGAGGAAGTTAGCAAAATCATCAGCAGTTAGCGAGGAGGTGGGTGGTGGTGGAGGTGGACAGAGGAGAGAGTTGAATGTCTTGAACGGTGAACGTGTGTTAGAGGCGCTGTTGATCTTGTTGTGGAAATATGAAGATTTTGCGGTGTGAACATCAACAGAGAAGGCAGAGAGCAGAAATTGATACCTACTGAGGTCAGATGTGTCTTTTGATTTGCGCCATTTCCTCTCCGCTGCCCTGAGCTTGGTCCGGTGTTCACGAAGAACCTCAGATAACCTCAGATAACCAATCAAAATCATATTTGTTGTCCTATCAGAGGTGCTACTCAGCAAGTTAGTCAGAATCTGCTTAACACAGCTGAAAACACACAAGGTTTTGTTCACACTCGCGAATCCTTTCGTTATAACCAATAAAGTGTAAAAGCAATGTAGATAAGAGATCATTGTACAGTTTTTTTTGTACTGCTTTTTTATTATAACGCCAGTTTTCGCAAGAGTGCAGAAATCAGTGAGCTTTAGAGATTGACAGCCTTTCTAATTATTCAGTATGTACTGTTTTAATATCATTTTGTAAGCATGTCAGATCAAGTCAGATTTGAAATGGCCGCGTCTCTGTTTAAAGCGCATAGGGAAGGAGAAAATGTTTAGTCTGCGCTTCCTTGATGACCTTTCCATAGATTTCACCTCTTCATTGAGATGCGTCTAGGGAAAAGCAATCATCTTTAAATCATCTGTTGAAAACCTCCTCCACCTTGGTTTTTCTTTCCAGTCCACAAAGACATGGTAATAGCGTAATTTGGTGCGGTGCCCGCCTGACTTGGTTTCTAACCAGCGTGTAAATCACAATATTTATTTATTATTTTTTCCTGGAGAACGTTGTACTTGGAGTTTATTAATCCTTCCTTGTTGCTTATCTTGGCAAGGTTCCTCGTCTTCTGAGAGGCATGTTGAAGTGACGGGCATGGCCGACTGCATGCCTTTCTTCGGGATAGGAGACCTGAGGGAAATTCTGCAGGTTATAAAGGTCCGGGATGCAAAAACCGTGGAGCAATGTAGACCTCTCAAAGTCTCAAACTACCTAGAGGTGAGAGATGCTCCTTGGAATTTAATAAAATTTTCACATTTTAATTAATTGTTACTTGCAATTAATTCAAAAATTACTAGCAATTTCGAAGAGAAATTTTGTTCTACGGCAATTAGTTTTTTCTGCGTATGATCTTTTTTAGCCGACTTTCTGCTCTCTTTCTCCCACTTTTTCTTTCAGAGTGAGGCTGTGAGACTAGCTAGACAGTTACCTCTAAACCTCTCCAGAGCTGATGTTACAAACACGCTTTACAGAATGAAACATGAACTTGAAGAGGAAAGTCAGGTCTGCATTCACGGACGACCATTTTTTCACGACCTGGTGACCATTCCTGAAACCGAGCAGGAAGCTCTGCAAATCATGTCTAGTTCTTCCTAAAGATTTCAATGTCCAAATTGTTACACTAACATTTACTGTACCCCATAGGTATGAAAGTTGTCATTTGGAATAATAAATGTTTTTCTTGATGAATTAATGTTTTCCTTCATGATTTGAGGTATGATCAATATGCATATGTATTAACTATGTGGTTTATACATTACTTTTACTTAACCATTACTTTTAAATTTACAACAAAATATCCAATTTACTTTGTTGAAATAAGTCACACATGTTACTTTGTATTCCCATTTATAGACTGACACTTCTCCTGTCCCCATGTTGAGAGAAATCAGGAGTAAGATGCAGAGGCTTTGTGTGCGCTGTGTAAACATGATGGTTATTGCAGTTCTAGACTAAATGTTTACTCGTCTCACTTGCACAAAAACAGATTCAGTATTCCTCAAAATGAATAAAAACAGTGAAATTCAAACTCAGAATATTACGCAAATGTAATGTTAAATTACACAAATATGCTTTCCACCGGATTCACGGAGGTTTAAGCCTAGTTCCAGACTAAAATGCTTGTTTGAGCTGTTTTAACTGAAACCAACTTCCAACATATCAGTGCCATTGTTTTGTCTCAAGATGCACACCAGTAATGTTTTTTTTCTAATGCATGTTTATAAAAGCTACTTAAATATCCTAATTGAACTAAAGCCTAATCCTGGCTTAATCCAAGCCCTGTCTGTGAAACCGGGCCTTTATGTATTTAATCTCACTTTATTAACCAATGTCTTCGCTGCTGACCTTCGATGATCCAGTTCTATCATACTACTATGCAAAAATGATTTTAGAGAAACAGTATTTTTGTTTTGTTTTTATTGCTGAAGAAAGAGTGTTGAACTTGCTTCTCCTGCATTCTATTCTTCTGCGATCCAGAATGGCAGCAGAGCTGAAAGGTTTATTTGAGCTGCGCCCTCTTCTGTAAAGGCTTGAATTTGCATTTCCTTCAGCCTGAGGCTTATTAGTTTCACTTTTGGTGTGAAACGGGCTTTATAATTAACAACATTTTGTTGGGGTAAAATTTATTGGAAAACTTTTTTGTTTTTGTTATTGAAAAACAAACAAGCAAGACCAGCCCAGGTGAGAAAAATTAACGTAACAATACTTTAAAAATATGTTTATTTTATATAGCACCTTTCTTAAAACTCATGGTTGCTTAACAATAGTAATAAGAAAAAAACTTTCCATTAAAAGTAACACAATTAGTAATGCAATTAGTTATTTTTTTAAGGGAGTAATGCAATATTGTAATGCATGCTTTTAAAAGTAATTTTCCCCAACATTGGTCGATTCTAATACGATTCTAATAAAATAGCTGGCCACAGTAATTATAATGCATTATATAGCTGCTTCAGTCCAGATTTGACATCCCTGGTCATTTTTTATGAACGATTTTATGAGGGCAAAACTAGGAATTTTTGTTTGAATATGAATATGACGCATTAAGATTTTGACAAATTTTTTTTGTGAAGTTAATGAATGTATTTTGCTTTTCTGTCTTAATTTATTGTGGGAAAATTGTTTTGTCATTATTGGTAATGAACAAAAGGTCAAGCACCCAACTTTAAAAGTTTGCCTTGTTGACTTCTGATTAGAAAATAAAACAAGCCAGAACTACTGACCCCACAGCAGATGCCAGTGAACCACAAAATTTAATCCAGTGTGGTTGTAAATTCACTCTTCCCCAAAAATCAGCACCTTGAATGCTGATCATGAAAGCAGGCACTAGGGGCCCATAAAGCCTAAAGAGATGGGCTCTGGGGGTTGCCAAAAAGTGTGCAGTCGCAGTCAGGGACCTCCAATTACCAGCTGAAAATAAGGCTCAGATGCTGTGAAGTTTTAACAGTTGCTCCCCTGTAGACATATGGTTTGTGGTTTTCCAGTGTTTGATCAGTTCCACGAACTGCATTTTAACCTCTGGGGACCCAGCAATTCATTTTTGTCCTCTATATAGAGGGCACAATTTGAAGTCTTAAAGAGGAAATTCTGGGTTCTTCAGAGATATTTACACGTTTGGAGGTATATCAAATGAAAACATCGTCTCATTGGTTGTTTAAATGATATCATAGTTATAAAAAAAATATGGAAAGAATAACAGTATGTTCATTATTTACACCACTGCTCAAACGTTTAGGATCAGTACATTTTGTTTTAAAGAAATTACGTTTTACGTGTTAATTTGATCAAAAGTGACAGTAAAGACTTCTATTTCAACTTTCTATTGAATTTTCTATTCATCAAAGAATCCTGAGAAAAAATGTATAATAGTTTCCACAACTATATATTAAGCAGCACTACTGTTTTCAAGATTGATAATAAGAAATGTTTCTTATCAGCATGAATGATTTCTGAAGAATTATTTAAATAAAACACCAAACCTTTGAATGGTAGTGGTTGATTTTCCAATTGTTTCTAGAGCTATCAATGAGCTATCAAGCTTCAAAAAGAATTAAAAGGCACTATGGAGAATAAAGTGGTCCATGTACTATGTTCATATTGTCTCATCAAGGCATACGATAGTTTTGTGAGAAACAGACCAAAAGATTAAAGTCATTATTTACTGAAAATTTTGATTCTGATTCATTCATTAATCTTTGAGTAAATTTTTTGAATGAATTGCTTAATCCTTTTGATTCAGTCTGAATGATTCACTCACTAATCGGACTGATCTGATTCTCGAGCTCAACTCACTGACACAGTGATGAGGTTGCAGCGGTTAACAGCTCACAAAGCCATAGCCATCATATTCATTCAGAATGTCCAACCTGTTGCTTGCAGTCCCTCTTAGTGTCCACAGTATTGTTTTTAAAGTGATTCTCGAACAGCATTAATTGTGGTGGCAAGTGGTTGGTTTTAGGAGAGAGTAAATGTTAGACGTAATTAACGGAGCTATTGAGTTCAGCCTCTAATGCACAGCTAAATTACTCTGACACATGTCCTCATTCGGCCATAATTTTGGCAATCAGCTGCTGTAAAGCAATTACCTTGCACTCCTTAACTTAGGCACTCAAGAAACATGTGCTCTGTGTGAAATATCCCTGCTGTGAAAACATGTTAGTCTTTATTGTCATTTAAGCTCTTAAAAGCCTTTTGAAATAGGTCTCAGCGGTGTCTCAAGGTTAAGCTAGGCCCGGAACATCTGGGATTTATGCCCGGTTTCACAGCCAAGGTTTAGTCCCAGACTAAAATGCATGTTTGAGCTGTTTTAACTGAAAGCATATCTTATGTCAGTGCCATTGTTTTGTTTCACATCATTAATGTTTTTTTTCTCTAAGGCATCTTTATAAAAGCTTGGCTACATAAAGCTGCAGTCCGTATCTTTTGGCGCTCTAGCGGTTAATAAACAGAACTGCATGCGTTTTGCGTAAGAACATTATAGCCGGAGCTACTTCTCTCTGTTTATGTCTATGACGAGTCACACAGGTACTGGGCTACTCCGCAGTGGTACGACCCGAGCCAGGCTAAAATAGTCTGAGTATAAACGCTTATTATAGGTGTACCGTAGTGATTCAGGATAAGACAAAAACACGGTTTGGAAAATGAATTCACGATGCACTCTTTTTGTAAATATTTAACACAAAAAAAATTACGGACTGCAGCTTTAAATGTCCTAATTTAACTAAGGCCTATAGTCCTGAGCCCTGTCTGTGAAACCAAGCCTTAAGTTTTTATTTAAACCCAGGAATAGAAACAGATTTGTATATATACATGAAACAATTAGGATGTAAAATGAATAAGACATATTTAAGATTTCCTGCAAATTTATAGCAATTAAAAAAAAATCTAAGTATTACCTACCTCTTTGGAACGCATCAATACTTATACTCAGCACAAGATTATGAGCATGACGTTATTATTTGTGGTCTACATTGTCCAGCAAATTTTGCTCAGTCATGCACTACGCCATGTTTCCGTTTGCTAAATTAAAACAGGTGGGTGTGGTGCTGGGTTCCTTTCTCTGGCCTTTCTCAATCCTCATCACTGAACTAAAAATAGCCAGGAGGCGATGCACGTAGCATGTATCGTTTCATTTTGGATGTGAAAAATGTGCACAGTTACTGTACGTAAAGCCAGGAAGGGGCACAAGCAGGGGAGCTTCAGGCAATGTACACCATCAGAACAACCCACGAGATCCGACAGGCTCGGTTTTTCACACCACAGTTCATCACGGAATATGCGAACCTGTTGCATTTTCAGTATTCTGAAAGAAACAGATTTTTGGCCTAAAACGGATGACAGCTGGTAAAATGAATTTAGTTTGACCTTTTTAACTGAGGAGTCACATGTTCTTGAGATGATCATCCTGACTTATCAGGCTGATATTCATATCCAAAGCATATACGGTACTAGAGCCCGATCCGATATGGTTTCAAGAGAGCAGGCACACATACTCTCAACTTTAATGGAAGTCTGAAACAAGGGTCAGTGAGAAATGAGGCTCCTGAGTGCTGCCTCACCTCTCCCCTGCTTTTAGAATTTGCACCCTGCAGCTATACGAGAGCGAGTGCTGAAGTCGCAGCACAGGGCCGTGAAAACTAAAACGTGTGCTGTGGTTTGACCTTTCCCTATGTTAAATACAATATTATCATAAGACGTGCTATCGAGTTGCTGTGCCGTTGCATGATCAGATTCACTGCCACGTGGGCTCTGCGCTCAGGTTCAGCACATGTGAGCTCATTAGTGCTAGCCTAGTATAGCATGCCAGCTGGTATACACAAAACTATTTTATTTTATTATTTTAGTCTAGTTTTTTTATAAGTGAATGTGCAGGGCAATTGTGCCTTTTGTCAAATATTAGGGAAATAATAGCTTTGGCAGTTTTCGAATGAGATTTTTTTTCTCTCAAAACCTCTGAACAACTACTTTCTTGGTCACATCAGATTTTTGTATCTTATTGATTTAGGCAAATTGCATGTGTTTTGGCACACGTGTGCAAAAGATTATTACAATTGTCTACAATTTACACAATAGCTAAATGCACATGGATTGTTGATCAAAACTGATGAGCTGTTTCTCAGTGAAAGTGTGAAATTCTTGACATCTTCTAAAGATTCTTTCATCGTGTGAGCCATCACATGCAAAATATAACATTCACTTATCAAAATCTTTTTCATGCATGTATAGTCCATAAATATCTGACATGGAATGTTTGTAATGTCTTCTGAGTTGGCAAATGGCCTGCCATTGTAATGAAATTGGAATCACAATATTACTAATAAACCAATAAAATATGGAAGTTTGCCCAGCGCAATCAGAATTTTTGAACATGGAGGAACATAGCAACCCTGAACAGCGGCAGCTTCATCAGTGCTAAAATACATTTTTATTTATTCAATGTATCACATTTTTTACACAAATAAATGCACAGTATAAATAAAAAGGTTAATTGTCTTTTTGTGTACTACAGTATTGACTTCTCAGTAATTTTTTGACCAGTGTGCATGGCTCACACGTTGGTCAATTTTCTGACACAGGTTTTGAAGGATGAGATAAATGTTTTGGGCAGACATGCAATACAGTTCATTATGTTCCAGCAAACAGTCGTGACAAGTTTAGAGAATGTTAATACTATTTTGAAAAATATGCCAAAGCAATTGAGAAAAACTGTAAACACAGCCCAGCTTTATTATTAAGCCATTAACTTAAGACGGAAAGGTGAGCCAACACAATTTTGAGAGTGGAAAAAAGACTAAATGTTTCTGGAAAAGCAAAATGTTTTGGGAACAGTAGCGCCCTAATGTAACGTCAAATTAGAAAAAATTCAAGTGAGCATTAGCTTTAACCCAGTTAATACTGAATGATTACATGCACATTTTGCAGTAAAAAATCATAAATTGAAAAAATAGACATCTATAAATTATAGTGCTGTTAATCATTAAAATATTGAATTAACTACAGTTCATGCCAATAAAGCAAATTAACTGCAAGTAGCCTAATCTTATTTAAATGTATAGGTCTAGCCTAACTAAATTTTTGATAGCGTCTTTAAATTCTGCACTGCTTTCTCTCTCTGGCTGTGTCCGAAATCGCATAGCCTACTTATTTTGAATAAGTATTTACTTTGCGACTGCTAAAAAAGAATGTGTGTAGTATGAATGGCTATGGCTACTGCATTAGCCATGTTGTCATTATCATGTGAGCTACCAGCGTAAGTTGCGTTGCTTCACTGTAGGTCATCCCTATGGGTCATCCGGGTACTTTTTGCCTAATCTTGTTACATATCTTTTTTGCATATATAGTAGGGGAACTATTTGATTTTGGATTGGATGCAGCCTATAATAAAAATTTTAATTCTCGAAAACCTGTAAGCTTGTTTCCTTGAAAATAAAAAAAGGTAGCCTAAGCCTAAATGCGACTTTTTATCTCACAAATCTTAATTTTATTTCACAGATTTGTGTGATATAAAGTCAGAATTCCATGCATGGTATGAAGACGCAATTCTGACTTTATAACTCGCGAAGATGTAACTCGATGCAGTCGGTCAGAAATGCAAGTTGCTCAGGAATATCCACCCATCCCTTCAGTTCCTTCCTTCAGTTCAATTGTCTAACGTTGCAATATTTTGCATTTAATTTTTTGGTATATATTTTATAGTTTTCACATGATTTTATAATTGGATTGATTGGTTTGTTAAATATACACAGTATCGCGGTCTTATTACTGTATTATGTTTAATACAGTATCTCTTCAGTTTAAACCATGAACGCATGCTGTCCACTCAAGTGGACATCTGAAAATCTCTTTGAAAAATATGTTTAAAAAAAAAAACCATTTCAAATCTTGTGTTTCATGCCCTAAAAGCAATAAAAACATAGGGGAAAAAAATCCTGACTGAGGTTATCATAATTCATGCATGCAAGGGTTAAACATTTTTTATTCTTTGGCGAAAAGCTACCATAACACCTTTTCTCTGCTTTCATTTTGTTTAGCTCCATCTAGCGGTTATGAACACTAGAACCACAAAAGAGTAGCCTATTGCGCAATGACGTATGGCAACATGGCTCACGGTGTCAGTCATTACATCGACAAACCTCAAGTATTGTCATTTTTATTACTTTTTTATAGATTTGTACATCACAAAAGTATAAAAGAAACGTTTTTTTTTCTTTAAGAAAGTTGACGGTTGCGTTAGGTGCGATAAAAGTAATAATTCGCACACTAGACACATTGCCACTTGCCTGTAACGTTAGTAACCAACGTTAGTAACAGCTGAAACGGTTCTAAAGGCGGACTAAGCTTGAATTGCTCCAAGTAGGGTAGGCAAATCTCATATACAGAATTTGTTTACAATGTAGATGGCATCTTTTTTTTCAAATATATATAATTATTCACTCTATATCATCGTGTTAATTCGACAGCTACTGTAGGCCTACAACCTTTTCCACGCCTTTCAACTATTCATTCAGGCGCCATTTTTATTCTTTCAAACAAACAAACAAACAAACAAACAAACGTTTATCGCTCAATCTCAAACAAAGTGCAAATCTCCGAAACGTGCTGCTGTACATTAACAGTATATTAATTAGCGGTTAAATGGCATCTATTAATTTAAGACTGAGCAGCTGGCACTGGTAGAAGGAGAGTACTGTAGAAGGGTCTGGCATGAGAACGGCTGCACATCGTGGTCAGGGAACGTGCCAAATGCCATTCCAGTGCCTCTGAAACAGGGATCGAAGGTTAAGAAACATTGTGGCTCAGAAGACGTCCATGTAGATATTATCATTCTGTTTGAGAGCTGAAATCACCTGCACATTTAAGAGTCCAAATTGTTCTGTCAAATTTTAGCTCTGGAAACAAATCCAAAACTCAGATAAAGTACATTTTTACCCATGCAGCACCATTTGTTTAGAAATTTTCACAGAAAATCAATGGAGTTATAAATGACCCATTTTACTGTATCAAGTGTGTCACCATATGGTTATCACAGTAGGTGGATCCTTGTGGTACTTGGCAGCATCAACTGTATAGTGACCGACTGCGGTTTTCATGTTGTCCTTAGAGACTTTATAAATGTTCGATTTATGTGCTGGAATGGGGGTTACCTTTGCTTATTCCCTATCTGAACTGTATGTAATTGGTGTTACAGTTTTGTGTATGCAAATTAACATAGTCTGCAATGTGTCTTACAGATTTGACTGGCAAAAAGGATCTGAAGAATCTCAGAGAACAAGGTAAGCCTCATGCTTATTGCTTATTAAGTGGTTGCTAGGGTGCTGCTGGTTGGTTTCTGGTGTGTTCTGAATGGTTGTTAAGGTTAACTTTGCTTTGATTGACATGTATGTAGATGATAGACAGACAGACAGTCAGACGGACGGATAAATAGATAGATAGATGTATAGATGGATGGATGGATGGACAGACGGTTAGATGGATGGATGGACAGACAGACAGAAAGGTGGATGGACAGACCGAAAGGTAGATGGATAGATAGGTAGATAGATAGATAGACAGACAGATATATATAGATATATAGATAGACGGATGGACAGATAGATAGATGGATGGATGGACAGATGGATAGATAGACAGAAAGGTAGATGGATAGATAGATAGATAGATGGATGGATGGATGGATGGATGGATAGATGGATGGATGGACATATAGATGGATAGATAGATGGATGGACAGATGGATAGACAGATAGAAAGGTTGATGGATAGATAGATAGATGGACAGATGGATAGATAGACATACAGATAAATAGATGGATAGATATATAAACGGATAGATAGATAGATAACTAGATTTCAATTGGCAATATTTTATTTGAACAATATTTGATAGGAACATTATTGCAAAACAAAGCAGAACTGCTTCTCCATATGACAAGACACCTCCGATTCCTGCATATCCAGCTGTCTGACAGGCGTTGTGATGACACAGGAGGGGACATGTTTCCACTTTTCCAAATGATCCAGACATCTCACAGTCTCCTCAGAGGAGCATCTCTCCTCCATCACTGTCAGTCATTGGTCTCCTGGGGGCATATGGTTTACTGCCACAGACCTTTTCCACTTCAGTCATTAGGGTGCCTTGTAAATGAACTTAGACTTATGGACACATCTTGCTGAATGACTCATTCCAGCCCAAATGTGATCTTGAGTTACACATTGCTAAAACAGGACACATTCCCGTCTTCGACGTCCGGAAGCTTTACGATGTAATTAATCAAATGTTGATTCCACAAGGGTCAATAGAGTGTCGGGAGAGACGGATGTCGATTTCTTAGCTAAGTGAAAAAACAAGTGGTGTTGAAGGCAAGGCCCAGTGTGGATGCGCTGGATAAATTCATCAGGAGGGCTGACAACCAGCCGTCAGTGGCTGCACATCTGCGCCCATCTGCCCGAGGCTCGTGTCTTTTATTGCTTTTATTTGCTTTCTTCAGATGAGGGCAGAAGTTCACTGCGACTGAATCTCACATCCCTCGGAAATTGAGGTGATTATTACATTGCAAAATGTAAAATTAATCATTAAATTAAAGGTAATTTAGCTTGTGATCATTGAGAGAACCTGATTGTTGACTGAATTAGAAGAGAACAGTCGAGAGCTCAACATTAAGCATGGTCGATGTGACAAGAGTTTTGGGCTAGTTGATGGAAATGCATTGTCATTAGGTCTTGTTTAATGAGCATTTGCGTTGTATGTACCTTACAAACCTGAACATTCGGTTTTCTGTCATGTAGCCTAGTATTGAAGATTGTTGATGCAAATTCAGCTGATTTAAATGGTATCCATGGTAAATCCATGGTAAAGTTGGTTTAGATGAAGGTTGGTCAAAATTGCAAGAAGCATCAGTTAGATCGGTTTAAATGATAAACAAATCACGCTATGCCATGTTTTTCAAGCCAAATCCACAGATTCAAAAGTTTGGAGTCGGTTAGATTTTTTAATGTTTTTGAAATGCGTCTCTTATGCTCACCAAGGCTTCATTTGTTCCATTAAAAATACAGTAAAAACAGTAATATTGTAATAATAATTACAATTTAAAATAACGGTTTTGTATTTAAATATATTTTAAAATGGAATTTATTTCAGCATCATTACTCAATTCTTAAGTGTCACATGATCCTTCAGGAATCCTTCAGAAATCATTCTAATATGCTGATCTGCTGCTCAAGAAACATTTCTTATTCATTTTGACACCAAACCTTTGATTAATAGTGTATGTTTATTAATTTATGTTGAACCATTCAAATATCAGCAGTGCGTGTATAAATCTACTGGACCAGAATAAAATAAAATCATTGAAATATGGAACACAAACCCATTTTAATTTGATCAATATTATAAACAAACACACTTTATAATCTTTATTAAAGTTCGAATAATCTCACGATTCACAATATTTTGTCTCTTGTTCAAAACCTGAAGGACGTCTGTCAACTTGAGATGAAAAATTGTCATCGTTTGATTGCTTTTTTGGCAGACAGGTCATAGAAAGTGCATGTTTACCACAGCAACGGACCAGTTGAGATGTCAATAGCATAAAATACATCATCGGTCATCGCCTGTCTTCAACCTCGCCATCAATATTCGACCTGATGCCTCATGGCAGTGTGTACTTTCAGCTCATCACTCAAACCAAGCGTTTCCCCAGCTGCTCCAGAGTTAGTGTGAAGATGCAGATGTTTGACCACACCTGGCAGCTGTCCCTCTTCCCCCTTGTTCAAGGTGCTTCCCTCCTGTCGAAGCGCATGCAGCTCTACCCGGCTCCCCTGCAGCTCGTGCGGATATGGGGAAGCCTGGTGACTGAGATGAGCTATGTGTTTCCCCCCGGAGTCTTCTGTCCCCCCGAGGAGCCACGCTGCCTTCCCATTTTCTCACAGTCACTTCCTCTCCTGTCAACCTGGGAATGTGCTGGCAGCCGTCAAGCCACGGAGACCAGGAAAACTTTTCCCATGTGACAGATATAACAACTCGGGGAAACCGTTACAGTTTCTGTTTATCATACACTTGCCATTACCTGGCACTAAGGACTGCGCTGCAAGTCAGATGCACAAGAAAACAAATCAATCATTCTTCTGCTGAGCGTGATTCAGAGCACGAACGCTTCTGCATGTAGAACAGGATGAATTACGAAGAGATGCACCTGATTATCGGTGCGCATTCAGATGTTAAAGCGCTTATCGATAGTTTCAAGAGCGTTCATGTGAGGTGTTCGGGCTTTTCAGAACCCACGTTTAATTGTATGTGGCAAATGATCCAGAATCCACGGCGCATTATCTCAACCCAAATGTGGAATGAAATGTAATTGCTCAGGGACTTTTAATCTCCCACAACCCTCTGTTCATTTCAGAGCAGTTCCCACCTGGTTTCCATGGCATCTGTCCAACTCACAGCAGGAAAGGAAGCAGATCTCGGCAGTGCTGAGTTCGCCCTCTTCTGGACGGAAGTGAGGGCTCCAATAAGCCTTGGTCTAATTAGCCATGCTGTCAAAACATTTCTGCACAAGTGCTTTTAGAAAACTCTGCTGCATGCTCACGCTGAACTATTCCGAGGGGAGATTTGTTAATTTGGGCTTATGTAACGCTGCAGCTTGCTGCCATTACAGGAAAAACAAATGAAAAGGTCAAATGATAGTAAATCCAACCCAGAAAGAACCTCTTAACACAGCTCAGACAACACCCTTCATCCACCTTTTGTGAACAATTTCCCCTTTAAACGCTCTGATCAGCTCCCATATTGCTCAATAAAAGATTTACATTACTTGGAATAAATCATTCAAGTACAGAATTAGATGTTTCCAGGTATTATAGATTTAAAACTCAACCTTTCTTGTAAAGCAATTTGAAATAAGAGAGTTAAACATATAAAGCAAGCACTTTTATTTGTTTGAACAGATACATAGATTTATATTGTACACTTTTTTTGTTGCTATTTTGTGTTCTTATACATGTACTAACCGTGGTTAAAAAAGGCAACTGTTAATGGAAACAATGGCAAGTATACAAGACAATTAGCAAACATATCAAAATCAGTTTTTACAACATTTTTAGCAACCAATTCTTTCTATTGGTCTGCCATAGTGCAAACTGTGTGGTTTGAAGACAGAGTGGTAGCGTGATATTAACATTCATTCTTACAGTTCCGACGTCTCTGTCTCGAACACATTTTAATGTGTAGACCGCATTCACAGTGCCTCTGCTTCAAGTCCTTCTCTCCCTTAATGTCGATTTCAATAATACTTCAAGTGTGTAGGGCTGTTTGACAGATGAGTAGTGGACAAAAGCTATGATTAACAATTCGATCTGTGTGTTTATTGCAGTGTATGTGGAAGTTTGCGTCAGATAACCCTATTCAAGCTCTGTTCAATGTTCGAGAGTCCCTCTGTTTCTCTTGGATACTCCTCTTAAACAAGCTCACTGGTTACAGCTGTTACAGCAAAGATCTAAATGATTGTGTTTTGGAGTGGTTGTGTTATATATTTTTTTGTATGTTGTCTGTGTATTCTAATGAGAGTATTCTGACAAGGTGAAAACATGAAATAAAGCAGAGAATGTCATCCATTTCAATAGTGTCCATTCCCAAGACATTCCTTTAGTATATCCACGTGACATTGGACTCCTGTGGCAGAGATACTGATTTAGAGGAAAATGACAAAAAAACATAGTCAAATGAAGCGGTGCCCAGAGAGTGAGTGAGCGTCCTTCTATTGCACAGTGTCTTGCGGAAAGCACTGATAATGGATGGCGGGTGGTGTGATCAGATGTCCGGGTCTTTGAGACGGATCAAGTCCTGTCTGGGCACTGGTTCACGAGCAGCCACAGCGGTCTACTACCATTGATGGGATCTTGCCGTAGATGATCTGCTCTTTGCCGTTGAAGTATAGCATGTTGATGGGAGACATCTTGGTGGGGGTGCAGCAGGGCCCGGCGGTGCCTCGTGGATTAGCCTTGTTCACCAGATGGGTGTGGGGATACTTCTGCAGGTGCATGTAGTCGCATTCTCCCGAGCAGTAATTCGCCTTATAGCGTTTTGGAGCAATAATCCAGTCCCAGCCGAAGTCCTCGAAGTCCACAGTGAGAGGGTATCTGCAGCACCGGGACTCGGAGGAATTCTCGTCGCAGTCCAGTCCAGAGTCCCTCCGGATTCGCTTTGGGCCCTCTGAGATTTTCACCTCCATAAAGGGGAGCTGTAAGAGAACGAACCCAAAAGAGCCAGCGTTTCAGTTTACTCTTGCTACTTTCTTATCTATGGGCTTCAACAAGACAACTCTCAGTCTGACCTTGAAATTGCTTTGTCCAACCATTAGCAAATGCTAAATCTAGCCAATTTGGATATGATTAAGAAAGGGAAAGAATTTAATTATTCTGGTTCTGAATCCACTTAACAATTCCCGTTCATTAATGGTGCCATTAAGGATTCTTGTAGTAAAAAATTTTATTCAATTCAATTCATACTGCATTTACTGCCCCCAGCAAATCATGAGATCATTTTAGATTTCAGCACAATCAAAATACAGGTAATACATTTTTTGCTTTTTAAATGGGTTTTCACACACTTTAAATACTAAAACATTATTTTTATAATGTACCACTGATTACAACACAAGTTGTCTTGTGAACAACCACTAACTACTCTGATTCAAGTTTCAGGAGTCTTAACATACTATTCTTTTCAGTTTGTTTTAACTTTCGAGTCAAATATCAGAAAGTAACTCGCAATTTAGTGAGTCAGTTTAACTCTGTAACTATTTCGACTGATTCATAAGTGTTTTCACTAAAAAAGAACCGGCTAATAAGAGTCATTCTTTCGGGAATCGGACTGTACAAAGCATGCTGTGGATTCATTACAAGAAATAGGTCAAAATAATCGTTAGTTCTAAAACCGAATTACTGTGGTCGCGTTTTTCGTTTTTGATTCACTAAAAAGAACCGGTTTGAACGAATCATTCGTTCAGGGTTCGGACTACATTTACAAAAACATACATGACTTCACTGATCACTGAATGTTCCGCGCTCTGAAACATGCAATTAAGAACATTTTTACATTGGTGCTACAGGCACTACTTTTTTTGGGGGAGATTGCTGATTTGAAACAACCATATCTTGCTATTATCATTCACAGCAACTACTATTGACGGAGTTCTGTCTAAATGTGGTTGTATTGTGTAAAAACCGCACATTTGGTAACACAACAACTCAACTTACCAGTCCATCCTCTCCAGCCTCAGCGGAGGTAACGGCCAAATCGTTTCCCTTCGCGTCATACGCGTTTATCTCGATGCCCCAGTTGGTCTCCGGTTGTCTTAACCACACCGTGAGCACCTGCTTTACGTCTATACTCTGCCAAGACGTGACTCCTGCGTTCACATCGATCTTCAGGGATCGTATTCGTATGTGTCTTCCTCCGTCCGTAACGGGCATCAGCCGTGATATTTGTAAGAAGACGGTGGTCACTTCTTCCGCCGGTCTCAGATGAACCCAGACCTGCGCTCTTACGATCCGGTTCGCTTGGATTTTCGGACTGAAGGAGAAAAAACAACACTTCGGTTTCCGATCTACTTGAACGATGGGGTCAGCTGAAAAAAAGAAAGAAGAGAAAGTAAATCAGAGTGATTATAGCTACGGGATCTAGGCTACTGGTTTTCAGTGAGTTCTATTATTAAAGCGGTCCATAAAATGACACACTGATATAGGCTAATTAAAAAAAGAAAAAGTCAAATTTAACTTTTAAAGAAATACCGTTGACTACGCCCACAAAACAAAATACATGACATACATTAAGGTGACATTTATATGTAATAATTAGATATATACACACTATATTTGTAGGCTATACGGCACTGCAGAAGGAAACTATGCTATTTATATCTTTAAAAACGAATGGATGGGCTACAGATATAATGTCTATATTTAGACATTACAAATAAAAGGCATTAGGACATAATACAGTTTCACCTAAAATATTGGCTAAGATGTGAACCAATTTAAACTACAGTTCGCATATCACGTGTGGTAAAGGTGAAAACATTTTCGACGCTGGTGCGCTTTTGCTGCGCTTCCATGTTCAGCGTGCGTAAAATTGCTTTAGCAAGGCTGAAAAATACGGGCACAAAGCCTTAAAAAATAGGAATCGACAATTATACATCTTATCTGTGCATTTTATGCACAATAGCTGCCTCGTGAGTGCAACTGGCTTGGGCGTAAAGACTGCGTAAAGGGTCTCTCCAAGTAGACTATTCCCTAGATTCTTTGTCCATTAAGAGGATAGTACATTTACATGAATGAATCTTTGAAATAGTTGATCCTTACGCTCTGTGGCCATAGTCATGATGGTCTCTGTGGTGGCATGTTCATCATCCTCTTCCATAGCTCCATCCTTGCTGTCATCCCCCAGAACATCGTACTGATCCAGAAGTTCTTGTAAAGGCGGTGCTTTGGGTAACAGTTGCTTGACCACGTCCCGGCTGATGTTTGGAGCCTGTTTGAGTCGGAGTTTGCTAAGAATTTGGGACTTGATAGCATGCAGTCTCATCAGCTTGCTGTGTTGCCTGAACTCACATGTGGAGCACTGTTCGCTTTCCTCCGTGGCTGTGGAAGGCTGCTGGGGCGCCGTTATATCTCCATTACCCACTGGACCACATGCAATTAAAACACTTAGAGAAATTAAAACCTGCGTAAAATGCATGTTCCAAGGCGTGCTAAAGGATGTTTGCTATGTTTGATCTGATTTGCTATGGAAATGAACCTCACCACGCACCGGACAAGTAGATGTCATGCTTAAATTCGGCAAGGCTTTTTATACTGCAACTTTGGCCACTCTATTGTGTCGTAAGATTCAATGATTGGCTGAGCTGGCAACAATAAACCTAATGGACAGAGCTGGACTTCTTTCGCAGTTCTTAAAGAGGTATGACACATCTTAGAGGACTCGTGGAGGAACCAGTCTAATTTGAATGCAAATTATGCACATGTATATAAAAAAATACGAACTTTTATTACAATATTTCAGTGCGTGCATCCAGGATGTTCCCTGTGTCGTCAAACGCAACTGACCCAGAACGTAAAGGGTTTGATATTTATGAATATAAAATCATAAGCAACAGAATATTTGTTTTACTATTTTATTACATTGCAATATAGGGCACCTTAATGTTCTACTCTACTTGACATTTACACATGAGCAGCATGATTTTGTTGGTAAAATGGTGATTGGCAGCCTTAACATGTGGGCTCGTCTGCTAATGTGAATAACTGCTAAAATGACAGTATGTTCATTTGTATAATATTTACGTTGCTTCTGTCAATGCAACGCAAAATAATTTCACCACGTATGTATTTCTTAACAGTAACATTGAATAATCACAATTCATCTTGTTTGGTGCAGCTTATTTCGTTTTTAGATCTGTGGGTAAGATACATAGCGCCATCTTGTGGATCGTCTTGTGTAAAACGCGTTAATAACCAGGTCCTGAGATGAAGTTTTGCACAGTGTGAGTTATTTGTAAAAGGGTATAGGTTACATAATAAGGATAGGTAACACGAAAACATAGCTAATAAACACAAATATAAACAAATATTCTACAACTTCTAATTTACATCAATGTGTTGGTCATGATTCATGACAAAATATGTAGGCCTAATTAAAAATTTGTTAGGCCTTACCTTGGAATAGGCCTGATCGTTAAGCTGTGAATTGATGTTGTCCAACCGATTTCACATGCATTAGCCTAGCCTACACAGTTTCTCCTTCTCACATAATAAAATAATTTGGTAACGCTTTAGATTACAGCCCGGGAAGTACTGAGTAATTAAAGCGATTTTACAGTGTAACGTTCGGTAATTATAGTGTACCTATAACGTACTTACAATATAAGTATAAGGGAACAATATTTTAAGTTTGTGGAATAAAGGTGTAACAACCAGGAAAATTTTACAATTATTTATACTGTAAGTATTAAAGAACTAAAGGGTGCTTATTCTACTATTATGATATAACAATCTTACATTTGGGAGCAATTTAGCAAGAACATACCTTTTTGAAATAATAGGTAACCAGTACATACTGTATAGGCTTTTTAAAAATTACAGGGTACATATCTATGCATTTATAAAGTAATCTTTTTAACAAAAGTGCACTGAAAACGAAAACTATTGCAACTTTTGCTTAAATATTGGGGAAAGATACTCTTGTTTCATGTAGTGGTGCTTGTTACCCTCTTGTTCCATGTAGTTACAGGGTAAGTACAATAAAAATGCATCCACACAATCTTATATCACTGACTCGGAAACCTTTATTTATTATACAAGCACCACTTACCCTGTAACCACATGAAACCGGATTTATTTCCCAGTATATTTGAAAAAAAAATGCAATAGTCTTAGCTTTTCTTGCCTTGAAACATGTTAGCCCAAACTTAAACATCTGCACTTTTGCTATATATATATATTTTTTTTTATTTTTTTTTTTTATATAAATGCATAGATATGTACCCTGTCATTTTTAAAAAGCCTATACAGTATGTATTGCCTTGGTACACAATTATTACAAAAAGGTACGCAGTGTATGTTCTCGCTAAATTGTTCCCAAATGTAAGATTGTTGTATCATAATAGTAGAATAAGTACCCCTTAGTTCTATAATACTTACAGTATAAATATTTTTTTATTTCTCCTGGTTGTTACCCCTTTATTCCCCAAACTTTACATATTGTTCCCTTATACTTACATGTAAGTACTTTATAGGTACACAATAATTACAGAAAGTTACACTGTAAATTCCTCTTAATTATACAGTACTTTCCTTTCCGGGCTGTAATCTAAAGCGTTACCAATAATTTAAACTAAAATCATAATTTCATGTGCATTTATTTATTAGGCAAGTAGCCGTATAATTAACGGGATAATGTGCAGTCATCCGGTCATTATCGCAAAATAAACTCTTTCAGGGTTATATATGACTTGGCGTCTGTTCACCCCGTCTCGAAACATTTTGCGAAAATGAGCCGATCGATGACAGGGCATTATTATCCATTAGCCTACGTATCACTTAATCGCAATATATGTTCGGTTCAGTCTAATAATGTGAAAGTAAGATAATGATTGAAACGGAAACTGATCAGAAAACTTTCTAATATAAATGCTATGATAATGCATAACATAGGCCTAATGTAAATAGCATATTATGCTCTTGCCTGGAAATTCTTTGTAAAAACTCACAAACTCATAATTTACCATGCAGTCTAAAACATTAACTGAATGAATCAGGTAGGCAATGCCTATAGGCCTGACAAAACATCTATGCTGTATAACAAATACGTTTATTTTTCATAAATCTCGACTACATTATACATCTCTAGGTTGGTCATATAGCATGAGAAAGTTTGGTAATCAAAATTTGTCCATCTATAGGGGAAAACGCTCATTTCACTAGGTGGCGACAATGTATTTAAATAGACAACGAGGCGCAACCTGTGTCTTCGTGTGTTGCAGTAACCTATTTTACCCAGTTTACAAACAAATGTTTAGGCAAGGATAGCATGAACTGTGTACGTGAAACAGAAAACATTTCCCAGCTGCAAATTCAGTCATGTAGATGGCCATGTATGAATGGACAGGGGGGAATTTAAAACACGGATTAATGCGCTGTCAAGCCCCATCGCTGTCCTGTCACTGGAATAAAACTGAAACGTTATCATCATGATTATATGTGGACTCCGGACGCACATGCTGAATTCTGACCCGATTTATCCTACCAGAGCAAGTTCATCAACATCTTTCTCATTCTCCTGTGGAGTAACCGAGACTGGTGAAGAGAAAGGAGCTTCTGCCTATTATTTATTAGTGTGGATTTATCGCAGTTTTCCTTTTAAATAACGCATTTCAATTTGGATTAAACGTTTTCTTCGGTTTTGTATCCATAATATGGACGCTCGCAGCCTGCAGTCCGAAGGGGTATGTATACCCACACTGATTATATATCTCTGGAATGTGCACTTTTAACATTAAATTACGGATCATCGTGCATTTAAAAAAACAACAACAGAAATATCATTTTGACTTGACCTTGAAGCTTTCTTGACACAAATAGCCTACGACCATCCAATTTACTAGTAAAATCGACAAAACTGAAATGAATCTCGTTCACCCTTTCTACAACATTGTAACCAGGATAGCATCAATCATTATGTTTATTAAACTGTTGATCACTTCAGATTTGCAGACAGTGATTGTCGGTTGTCCTTGGCTGCATGATATGCATATGATGTCTATAGCCAACGGGTTTGAGTGTCATTCGAGAATAACTGCTTAGAGTAATAACATTATTCAATAAAACATTAGCAGACGCCCAAAAGAGCTTGTACACTTAGAATCCACAATGTTTTTTCACAGAATTCGATTTATATTTAAATGAGACATGAAAGATGTTTGGTATGTGTGATAGCAGCAAATGGAGTGAACCACCGGCTTTCGTTGTAAGGAGAAGTCTGTTAGTCATTAGCTGCACTATGCAGGCAGTACAAGATAAATGCCAACTGCAATAGACGTCCGAATCCTGAAAGAATCGCTCGTTTGAGTCAGATCAGTTGAATGATTAGGTTGATCCCGTTCACAAAATCGGTCTGAAGGGTGCGTTCGAAAATCGAACTTAATCGGTCCGAGAGGTTTTCAAGTCAACCGTTGTAAGATACTTTTAGAGTGAAGCAAATGAACCGGTGTCACTGATGTAGAGAAAAGCATATTTAGTAGAAATGTTACAAATAAAACATACTATAAAACGTTATCCTTATTCATACGCGATGGTTTTGCTCATAAGAGTATGTTTGTATAGCATTTATCTCCTTTAGGAATGAGAGTGAGACAAATTAATTGTAGTAGTGTTTCATGTAAATACTAATTATTTAAGATTTTAAATGAGCTGGATCTGAACTGGGCTAAATACGCTTATAAATAGAAAAACCGTAATGGATAGCATTTAGCTACTATGACTTAAGGCAGTGTAGGCGATTTGTTCCAGAAAGATTTTTTGTTATGGTTGAAAGGCTCTTCACATCCTGACAGCAATCACTAAGTTAAGTGGTCTAATTGTGTGTGTATATATATATATATATGACCATAAAATGTTCTTCCAATCATTGCATTCGGTTCGATTGGAATACACAGATATCACACGTTATCAGTGCGTTTCATGCTATACCGCGCTATACCGATGTCAGTCACCGAGCACCGCACCCGAAACAGCAGCCACCTTTTACAGTTCTTCCTGGACCAAAACAATGAGCTTATGCTGCGTTCACACCATAACTGTAATGGAAACCCGTGACGATGCTGTTTACATTCAATATTATTGTAATGTTATGTGCTTTGAGACAGGTATAGTTTAATGCCATCTCTCGTCTCGTGACACTTTGCAAACTGCTGTGTGCGTTCATATGTTTTGAAGGCGTGGTTTTGGAGATGCTCTGAAAGGAGGGTGGGATCTCATGTTTTCAAAGCTAACTTGCTATTGCTATCCACTCTGAAAATTGCCTGCCCTACCTTTTACCAAAATGCTATCAGAGCATGTGATATACCACGCCGCGATCCACTGGTCAACTTGATGACGTTATTACGTGTTTGCGTTAAGAAGCACTAAATCTTTTTAAATGAGTCGGACTTGCCATCAGTAATGATTAATATATCTAGCCAATTTACTACATGTTATTTATAAACCCTATGTGCACATGCAGTTTCATATTTTTACTTTATACTGCCTCTTTAGGAAATCCTCATTCCTGTGAAAATCAAGTCATTACAGTGTCTTGGACAAGGTTGCCAACTGACACTGTGAAAAATAGTCATCATGAAATATATATTTAGCCAAGCAAACACAAGCAATAACTCACTAAAAACATGCGTCTTCCTCACACAGGGCAAGTGTGAGAATGCTATACATCATGGCTGACCATCTGGACTACACTTTGTACAGAAATACCTCTACATCCTAGCTTCTTACCATATAAAACCCTATAAACTGCCAAACAAGGGAATATTACCTCTGTATCGCGCCATTTTTGCATCTCTTCTCCTCACTGCTTTCAAACCAATGCTACATTATTTATATCATGGGATGCATGAAATCCAAGCACCGCGACCCTACTCAGAATTCTGTCTCAACGGAGAAAGTGGATGGCAAGTCAGGAAAGCAAGGAGAGAAAGCCGTTCTAGTTTTCTCAGAGATCGGCTCCATGGAGGACCCAGTGCTGGTCAATCCGGTGTTGATGGACTATGCCCAGAGACTCTCAGAGGAAATTGTGGCCCGGGCAGTACAACAATGGGCGGAGGTGGACAGCCGGTACAGTGACATCCCCTACATTGAGTGTGATGTGCCATAAGTTTTTAACTGTGTGGAATAAGATTGGATTGGTCTAGCTCACACCTCTCCTGTATGTAAAGGAGAGCTTTCAGATCGACAAATGAAGGCCAGTGGAGAATCATGTCATTTTGGAAAGATGTTCTTTGGCTCTCTGAAAATCTCTTTAGGATTCACATGAAATATTCAGCCATTTTTTTGTTTTCTTAACAACTGACCATGGAGCTGTTATAATATAAGACAGCATCTTTTTATGTCTTTTGTTTACCGTAAAAAAAAAACAGTTGTTTAATGGGAGGGTTCCTGAAATTGTCCAAAGGCCACAGTCATCACAACCATGTTAATTATAGACTTCATCTTTTTGCCTTTAGCATTTCATGTCTGTTTAAGCACATCAGACAGTATACCACATTTCATCCATCCATCCATCCATCCATCCATCAGTCTTAAGGTGTGGTCACATTGGCTTTCTGCAAAATTTCACAGAGAAAAAAGGTTCATTGTCTGTTCAAACCAAAACCAAGCAGCTTTCCGTTGATCAACGTAGTGAATTTGAATGACCCAACTTGTACCTGTTGCGAAATCTGCATGGGGATTGGGGAAATCTATCACCCTCAGGTGAAATTCTCAATCACCTATTTAAATGACTGGATTTCCCCCATGGATTTCACTGAATAACAGTAAATGTTACCGAACATTTAAAGAGAGCACATGCTCAGGGGTCACAGTTTCTTTTTAAGGGGCCAGTGCTGGCTTCTAGGGATCAATAAGTGTACATTACTTCACCGGTATCCTTTTTTAGACATGACAGCTGTCTCAACCGCAATTCCTGGTACAAAATCAAAGACCTTGTGGTTACTATGACCAGACATCATTTATCAATGACACACTCATAGATTTAGAGATGTTTAAAGATGTTAATCATCCTGTATCCTCATGATGATGGCATGAGCGAATGCATTCAAAGGGAAGGATTATATACATCCGTCCCAAATATAGTGTTTTAAGCCATTATATAATTTTTGTAATAGATGTTTTCTTCTGTGCAGCTCAAATATGCAATTCTTAAAGGCTAAGAAGTTTTAAAAAGAAACTGAAATATCAAGACTGCCGAATCACTAAAAATTCAGACTGGGGACCAAACACGCCAATGTCCTTAATGATCGTTAATACAAGCACAATTACTCTTCTGGTAGTGTTTAACAGCTGCTCACCAATGCTTTTTATTGATGGATTTATTGGCACTTCTGGGTCTTGTGCTATGCTGTCAGGTAGCCAGAATCCCTTTAATGAAGATGAATGAATATGAAGATTTAATGATTCCAGATCAATAGTGTGCAACAGTTGGGTTCCGGAAGCAAAAATCACATTCGTTATCTCCATAGAGATTGATTTTTAAATGATAATGTATAAACCTTTTAAGACCTAGCAACCATGCACTCTGAGGTGGTGATGTTTGCTTCTTCACAAGTCAGTGTGATATCAAACACATAACCCCCCTCCCCCCTCCCCTTAAATTCAGAGGGAATGATCTACTTATAATCATAAAGAGTTACCATGAAAACCTATTCTGAAGTGAACTCGCCAGTAACCACCCTCTCCTATATAGCATTGTCCTGTAATCAAATAAATCTCCTAAACTACTTCTGGCTGGTTTGGCTCATGGCTTTAAACCCTTTACTGAGGAAATTTTTCAAATCCCTATAGAGAAAATCAATGAGAAAATTACTTCCGGAACCAAGGCCACTGAAGAAGTGGGTAGTCACTGTTACGGCCTGTTGCAAAGACAATTAAGCAAGGACTGCACTTTGACCATTAAACTTTTGCATAGAGAGTCATAAATGCAGAGTGAAATCTTAAGATACGAAAGAAGGACTTAAAGTTGTATTTTACGAGGCCTTTCAGCACATTACTGAATGTGCTCAAGAGTAGAATTTCAGTTTCTCAAAGAACAATTAGCACAGGATTCATGGTGTTCACTACTCTCCTTATCTTCCTTACTTATACTAGGCTAAATATAACTAGGTTATATTTGGTTTATTATGAAGTACTAAAAGTGTGCGATCATGTATCACAGGAAAAAGTTATTCAAATAAATAAATACACTGCAGTCAGACTACATTTGTACCAGCCTGTACTGTCAAGCTGATTTCTCTTGAGATTTCCATCTCATAAATGTTTGACAAGATGCTGATGATTCTGACCAAAATAGTTGTCTTTTATATTTCAGTAGACATGTTTTACCTGTAATCTGTGTAATCTCAGTTCTGTAACCTAAAGAAAAGAGGGGGGAAAAACACACTTCTACGCCAATAAATAAAACCACAGCCTTTCTCGATACCTCAGCTGTTACCTTCTTTCAGTTTCTTCTGTTTCGTTATAATATAACATTGTAACAAGACAGAATAACTTTAAAACATGCCCTTTATCATATGGTCCTTCAATCCCTCCTTCAGTGCAAGTCTATGGAAATTTAGTTGTTGTTCTAGCATCCACCAGGGGAAAATCTTAAAGGGTTAGTTCACCCAAAAATGAAAATTAAGTCATTAAATACTCACCCCCATGCTGTACCAACCTCGTAAGGCCTTCGTTCGTCTTCGGAACACAAATGAAGATATTTTTGATTAAATGTGACAGCTGGATCACTCCTCTATAGGCTGCCTAAGGGATTGAAACCTGACGGCCCAGAAAGTCAATGAAGAAAATGTTTAAATATTCCATGTCACAACAGTGGCTCAACTATAAGTTTATCAAGCGACGAGAATACTTTTTGTGCGGAAATAAAAGTACAAAAAGTTTTTCGCACAAAAAGTATTCTCGTCGCTTGATAAACTTATAGTTGAGCCACTGTTGTGACATGGAATATTTAAACATTTTCTTCATTGACTTTCTGGGCCGTCAGGTTTCAATCCCTTAGGCAGCCTATGGAGGAGTGATCCAGCTCTCACATTTAATCAAAAATATCTTCATTTGTGTTCCGAAGACGAACGAAGGTCTTACGGGGTTGGTACAGCATGGGGTGAGTAATTAATGACTTAATTTTCATTTTTGGGTGAACTAACCCTTTAAGACTGATTGCTTCGAAAAGTAATAGCAAACGTATCCGCAAAATGTCATACAATTTGAGGTAACATTCATGTCCGTATACACAAACGGCGTGCCTAACTTTACTACGACCTCTATAGTCTGTCAGTCAATTTGCTAATTAGCTCAATGAATGCAGAAAACCAGATTTATTTTACACTGTTGGTTTTATTGAGAGGTACTGTACACAAAACCACACAGTACGGACATATCTGCTATCGAAATCAAAAACAATCTTTTTATGTTTTGTTTTTGCACAAATATAGGTCATGACACACCTTTTATGAACATCCACACAGATATATGAGCAAAGCAGAGAAGAACCAAATTATTTGAATTCAAGGCATCACAGTTGTTTTGACATCTGTCAGATGTATCCTGTCAGGCTTGATACGTCTATAGTCTAGGCCAGTGGAAGTGCTTGTGTAGTAAATACTGTGGTTAATAGCAGTCATATTGCAGGCACCACATGACAGTACTTTAATCCTGCCAAACTGAATCGTGGCCAGGGTATGCGTTAAGGTTGTCGAGGTTAATCATGGATTGCAGAATGTGCAAAAATAATCATCTGCCATTCTCTTTCCACGGGGTTTACACAAATGATTACACAGTATGAAGGAAAAAGACACCTCTAAGAATGAAGTAGCCTATGCAAAATATGATTCCCAGCACCTCACACTGACAAGTCTGCTGTAAATTCATATTGTCACACAGTTCACCCAAAAATGGTAATTCTCTCATTATTTACTCGCCTGGTACTGTATTCTGGTATTTTTTCTGTGGAACACAAAATTAGAATATGTGTAGAACGTTATTCTAGTGCAGTTCATGTAAAAAAATGCATGAAGATTCTTCAAAATTCTAAGATTAAAAAGTAAAAGCATACATGTCTGAAATGGGGTTGCGTAAATGAAGAGACAATTAAAATTTTTGGGTGAACTTTTCCTTTAAAATGTGACTAGGCTGCTCTCAATTGTTAGCTTATTTTAAATGATATTTCCCAGTGGAGAAAAGAAAACTCCCCAAACCTCTAAATTTCCTCAAGGAACCAGCATTGTTCATTTCAACACAATGATCAGCGGATCTGTGCAGAAGTCTCAGAGGAATTTGCATTCGTCAGCTATGCTGACAGAAATAACAATACTGATTTCTTTGATACATTTCTGAAGTTTATGAAAGCAACTTGCAGGATTTTTGAGGGGAGTTTCTATAGTTTGAGATCTCTTTCAGCCAGGGAGCTGAAGCATTCTTCTACAGCCTGCTCTGAGACCCCAGACAGGGTAGAAGGTTTCCACTTCGGACTCTGGTCTTTATCGATTAGAACTGCGAGTAGAGAGGGGGGAAAAATCTGTTAGTTATGCACTGACCTTTCTCTGGGGTTGTTCTGGGAAAAAACTAGTCAGGTGAGTGGAGGTGGCCAAGAATGTCATACAAGTAAGAGCACATAAAGCACTTTCGGCAAATTTTAGGTAACATACCATTAACGGACATTATAAGATTATATAATGCTCTATTTTTTCATAAGCATTCATTCTGAATTTTTAGGAATGTGTTTCCAATTTCAATTCAGTTCCTGAATTTCAGATTTAATTGAGGAGGCAAACAGGATGTGGAATTGTAATTGTAATTTACAAAAAAAACCAACAACAACAACAAAAAAACCCATCTCATGTGTATAACACAGATATGAATTACCCATAAACATACCGTATATACCCAAATATAAGACGAGGTTTTTGTCGATTGATAGCCTTTTTCTCCCATACCGCGCGCCTACATTTGAAATAACGAACTTGAGCACGCAAAAGACGCGATATGGGTGGGGTGGGGTGGGGGTTCTCTGCTCGCTTGTCTCCGTCCGCTCTGGCATCCTCTGTGAACGGCGCTTTTTCTTGCGCGGCTCGAGCAGAGGGAGAGAGAGAGCGGGAGCCGGATCGTCGTCGAAAACGGCCAGACGACCCCGCAGGGTGGACCAATCCATGGTCGCACTCAGGGCAGCCGCAGTCGTGGCCAATCAGGAAGCGCATATGTGCCGGTCTACGCCGACGAGCGGGCCTCTACACGAGGCACAGGTGATGCGAGGCATTTGGAACAACGTATTTCCAGAAAGGAATTAGATCAATGATTGAAATGCCATTTATAGAGACGTGTATTTAACATATATGTGTACAGTATGCTACATTTAGTATATTACAAAACTTTAATATTATGAGTCAATTCTTATAATTAAATTTGGTCCAACCCTTTAACAGCAACTTCTGATTCGGTACACCTTATATACTTATGTTATTGATAGGAAAAAATTTACTAATATGTGAATTTCTGAAGAAATGTGTATCTTACCTGCTCTGACTCCCTCATAAAAATCATGGCCTCTCTGCAAAGCAAGAGTAAAACCTCATGACATAAATAACACACATACTTCCTCTAAACTAATAAGTGGCATACTGTGAAAAAAACAGCTTTAGCTGATTTGATTTAGGTAACGAACGCATTGTATTTACATAAAATTGCATTACATACCATACAGGCCTGACTGAGTCTGTACTCCATCACCAGCACCTCCTGCAAACTCATTCTCGCTCCTTCCTGAATCTGCCTGAAAGTTAACTTCAGAGAGGTTGGGGACATTTTGGCCAGAATCTGTAAAATTCAATACAAAAATCCATATTTCATTAATGAAAAATAAATAAATGACAATTAAATTAGCTGATATAGCTATCTAAATGCAAGTTAATCTGAAGCGGACAATAAAAAAATAGCGAGAGCTGGGAAGACGGTCCGAGCCCCAGCTGATCCAGGAGTCCTTTCTGTGTGGAGTTTGGACGTTCTCCCTGTTTCAGCATTGGTTTTCTCTGGGTTCTCTTCTCCGGTTTCCCCCACACACTCCAAAGACATGCAGGTTAGGTGGATTAGATATGCCAAATTGGCCATAGATTTTCAACAATGAAACATCACAAACATCAATTTCCTTTCTACAGCTCACACTAAACAAAGTGATGAAATACTAATGAGGTATAATATGATTCAGGGCCCATTACGCAATACGAGAGAGGGTTTGCATGAAGCAGAGAGCATGCAGACCTCAAATAAGAACCCAGACGCGCTCATTTTCTTTATCTCGCCAAATATCCCGGAAACCATCATACTCTTTATCCAGCTGCAGGCGCAGGATGTGGAAACAACAAGCTAAAACCTGCCACAGCCTTCCTTATTGCAGTGTAATTTTATGAAGTTCATAAAAACATCACTTGCGACTTAGAATGAATAAATGGCTCGCCTTTTAACAGGGACGAAATACAAATTTCATTCATACTACACTATATAGTTTTATACTATTATATTATACTATAGTGTTGTCAAAAAACTCGGTACTAAAAAAATTAAACGGTTACGGTCCCAGCTTTTCTAGGTACCGAGTACCGGGTTAATCCGGTTCTTGATGCGCTGTCGGAAAGATGCAGAGGTGCGTACTCTTCATAAAAACACTCTGAGACACGGCGACCGGCGCTGCTAATGCGGTGGCTCTGAATCCACTTGTTGACAAGAAAGGAGGAAAGAGCCACATATGGAAATATTTTGAATTAGGCGAATGTCACGTTGCCATAAAGGGCCGTTCACACGTTTATATAGCGCGTTTTTTTGCGCGTGCAAATTTCAAATGTAGGCGCGCGGCAAGTGCTCTCATAATAGGAGAGGTGCGAGCTCGTCTTTCCAGGACTCTCCATGATGACGAGGAAGTATCAGAATTAATTGATTTCTAGCCCTTGCATTAGAAATCAGCTACAGGGTTCTCAAGCTTTGAAGACAGGCAAGAGTGACATTTTTGGATTAAATAAAAGTACAGTTAAGTCAAATAAAACATGTTTTATCTCCTGTATAGTTTGGTAACACTACAATAAGACACCATTCATTAATATTACTTAATGCAACATCAACACATTGAGTGAACAATATATTTTTACAACATTAATTAATGTTTGTGAATGTTATTTAATACAAACACTTGATTGTTCATGTTTGTTCACTTCATTCATTGTCCATTAAATAATGTTAACAGATAAAACTTTTGATTTTAAAAATATATTAGTACATTTTTAAGTTAACCCCATGGAGAATAATTGCTACAGTATATAACTGTTGTTTATTGTTAGGTAATTTTATCTAATGTTATCTAACAAATAGAATCTTATTGTAAATTGTTTTTAATACTAGTTTCCATCTTTGTAACCGTGATATACACTTTAATATGTGTAAATTTAATCTAAATTAAGCTTTGGTACCGAAATTGGTACCGAGAACCGTGGATTTTCACTGGTATTGGTACCGAATACTGATATTTTGGTACCGTGACAACACTATATAGAACGTACTTTTTTAACGGTTGTGCAGCAAGTTTCAAACCAAATGTAGTACTTACTATATACAGTATATGATTATTTCGGATGATACTTTTTCATAAACAATGGAAAATTATATTTTAAACACTAGCTATTTGATATTGATTTGTATATACAGTGTATATACACACCCGTTTACAGGTAAGCCTTTTTATGTTTTTGAAAGAACTCTCTTATATTCATCCAGGCTGCATTTATTTGATCATAAATATAGTAAAAACAGTAATATTGTGAAATATCATTACAATTGACTGTTTTCTATTTTAAAATGTAATTTATTCTGAATAAGCTGAATTTTCAGCAGCCATCACTCCAGTCTTCAGTGTCACATGATGTGTTCAAGTAACATTTATTATTATCAGTGTTGAAAAAAAAGTGTTGTGCAGCTTAATATTTTCATGAAATATCTACTTATCAATCCACCATACATAAGAAAATTCTAAATAACAGCATTTATATGAAATAGGAATCGCTTTTGATCAATGTAATGCATCATTGTTGAATATATATTAAACATTTCAGCTCAATAAAACAGATGTTAATATTAAATTTGACACTTCAAAAAAAAGTTGTGAAAAAAAAAAAAAACTTTCTGAGTTCAGTATTAGTCTGGACTGCATGTTAACTTACTCTACTAATTAATGGTATAATTTATCTATATATGAATTTAGTTTTCATGTAATTTCAAACCTGAATAACCTTTCCTTTTTTTTGTAAAACACAAGTCGAACATCCTAGTCATTCTTTTAAATAAAATGAAAGTTAATGAGGACTGGGGCTGTAAAAATTTGAAGTAACAAAAAAATATCATAAAAGTGGTCTAAATGAAAAGTATGCCCAATTCCATAGACTTCTGAAGTCATAAGTTTTGCGTGAGGACAAGCCCGGAATATAAATTGTTAATCACAACATTTGTGTTGCATGGAGGAAAGAAAGTCTTAAGGGTTTGGAAATGACATTGGGGTGAGTAAATGATTTTTACTTTTGGTTGAATTTTTTTTTCTTTTATTTTTTATAATGCGTTTAGTCACCATCCCTGAATTCACCTCAGTCTGTTTAAGTGCAAAAGCAGAGCCATCTTTCTTAAGGTTCTCCATGATCTCCTCCACACTTCCAGCTGAAAAGAGCCTGAAACAATAGAACAATAACGAAATATACAGGGTCAGTCCTGCAAACACCATCCATGGAAGTTTTTTATGTATATTTTTCAAACAGGCAAGCCAAATTAGCCATCAGATTTGACCCTGGGACAGCAGATTAGTGCAACATCAACTGACGTTACATAAGGCTCATATGCAATGCAGAGTCAAACTCCACAAAAACAGGTAAACAAGGGGTGTATAGGCTGATGAATAATTTGTTTAACTAAACATTCAAGCCCCAGAAGGAGAGACGCAAAGACAAAGCTGCACACACTCCGGTCACGGTGGAAACTAAGTTTTGGAGCGTGTCCAGTGTTTATCAGTCTTATCATTTCAGGCCTTTGATCAATATACCCAACTTTTTCCCTGCACATACAATTATGGGCCTTTCAGAGAGGCAAATATTGCCTGGAAGCCTCAAAGTTTTACCAGCACCTGAAAGCTAAAGCTTATCCAGGGAAACAGACACAAACCCACAAGTATAACTAATTAGTTCCAAAAATGTGAAGTCTACTGATGTCAAGCCAGCACGGTTTCTGCAGCCACAGTCTCGGTATGCGAAATAGTGTGATGCATAATTATTGCGTCATTCATACTTAAATATTACAGGTTAAATTTAATACTTTAGGTCTGGGAGATATAGCTAAAAATATACACTACTATTCAAAAGTTCATAAAGATCAGTAAAATGGAATTAATCAATCAAAAGTTACAGTACAGACATTTATGATGTTATAAAAAAATTCTATTTCAATTGAACTGTCATTGTTACATTATATAATAATAATAAGAAATATTTCTTAAGCAGCAAATCAGCATATTAGAATGTAGGGATTTTAACGATTAATCGACGATCGATTAATTGTCGATAACACATTTAATCGATAAACCTTATCGATCATCGATTAAGCAGGTTCATGCGCGTGCGTGCTGCTCAACTGCGAAACATGTAAGCGAGCGCGCCGGAGTTATGTTTGGGACTATTTTACACCATCATGACTAAGTTTGCGTGTGCATTCGCAGCCTTTTGTTTTGTGCAAATGTAAGTTGTAATAGTTTATTTTGTGTGCGCCTATCTATATCTGATTTATCTCATATTGGATGCATTTGGTTAGCAGCGTGATCACGACTAATAATGACTATTGGGACTGTCATATTACATAACAGGGCTCCAGACTAACTTTTTGCCTTGGTTGCACTGGTGCGCCTAACTTTTTTATTTAGGTGCACCAGCACAAAATTTAGGTGCACTCAAATTTTTCCTCGTCTCGCGTCGCCTTTAACGCCACAATTTCAAGGTCACCTTTTTATCACGCTCCATATATTCATATATATTATGTAAATGCTTTTAAACAAGAATAAGGTGTAGTTTTATTTATTTATTTGAAGCACAATTATACTGTATATAAAAATATAAATCTTAAAAAAAAAAAAATTTAAAGTGCTGTTTTTACATTGTTCAAGTTAGGGCAGGGTATTGACACAAATTTCACAATTCGATTCAATATTGATTATTTTGGATATCAGGTACAATACATGGCAAATTTTCTCAAGAAAAACAAATCTCAACTAATGCTGTAAACTGGGAGTCAGTTGTAGCCCACTGCTTCATTAGCCTACTATAATATTGAAGGTAAAAATTACCTGATTTGTACACAAACACTTAAATTACACTTTTATTTTTTTTAATAATAATAAAGTTATATGAAATATAAACATTTAAATGGTGGCTGCATAAAAACTTACCAGATTTTTTTTCAAACAACATGCATTAAATATTGAAAAACATTCAAAATTATAATGAATATGTAATATGGTGCATATATTAGGCACAATGCTCCTCTAGAGTTAATTTTTCTAGCTAGCTAACGAGTTTATGGGCACTGGATATGTTTTTTCTGAGGTAAATGTGACGTTACATTACATTGTTTACAAGCGTTTTACTGACGTCTTTCCACGGTTGAAACACTGATTGAGCGATTCCATGTGAAAGATACGGATTTCGATAAGTTGTACTCTATCTTTTAACACACTTTCAGATGCTCGTTCATGTTTATTTCGCGCTGTAACTGGTATTATTAATAGGAAGAGGAGATCAAGTGCGCTCCGCGCTGCTGCTTCTCTTGAGCTGAGCTGAGCCAGAGCGATCTCACGCCACAGCGTCAATACACTATTTATGTTTTTGAATTTCAAACAAAGCACAAAGATTATTGCGATTTATGGGATGGGATGCTCGCTACAATGTTCCATTCATTCATCAACTGAAAACAGCATAGCCCAACGGTTCGTAAAAATCAATGAGAATCGATTAAAATCGAGAAATCAATATTTTTTACCTAGTTCAAGTAGCTTACATTTTTAAAAGTTTCTTCGTCGTCTGTTTTCCTGCGTTTATTTAGCTGATGCTGCTGATTGCCGTAACTGATTCTCTGGTGCTCAGGTGACAGAACGCAATTTATTTCAATCACACAGTCAGCACGGAGCATTTTAGTACTACAGGAATATCTGAACCACAGCCAATCAGAGGCAAAGACCCACCCAATCTCTATCTCTGATTGGTTTAGACCACGATATGATCCAACCATGCGTGCAAGGAGAACAAAACACTCGTTTGTGGAGAGGCAGCGGATGCGATCATGCGAGAACGTTAGGTGCACTGGTGCGACCTACGAAAAATTCTTGTCGCACCCTTACAAATTTTGGTCGCACTCTAGAGCCCTGCATAACATTATAAAGAGAACAATATTGTAATAAAACATTGTGAATAATTTGGGTTTAGTTGCCGTGTCGCGTTGTTCCAGGAAGAGCGCGTCCACAACATGAGTCATTCTGTATGGCACATAACTTAGTTCAAGTTCACTTGTGCATTCACGTCATTTTGTGCCGATATAATTTGTAATATTATGTTTATTTTGTTTATATCTGATTAATCTCATATAGGATGCGTTTCTTTGAGTTAAGTAACGCACTAGCAAAGTGCTCAACGGTTATTCATTCAGCGCGCGCCTCTCAAGCAGAAATGCACGACTAATAATGACGATGATTCATTTGGGACCGTTATATTACATAACATGAGAACACTATTTTAATAATTCGTTGTGAATTCATTGGGTTTAGTTGCCGTTTTCAGTGCGTTGTTCCAGGAAGAGCACGTCCACAACAATCACACATTCTGACAAGCACGCATCTGAGGCGGCGTTGGTGACACATAGTCGTTTGATTATTAAATAATTTAATTTAATGATCAATCACATCGAAACATTTTACAATCCTTACTAGCCCTTTATTTAGATTAAAAACCATTCTCATTAATTTGGTGAGGAACATCTGTTGGCTATATGCCACTGCAGCAGACGCATATTGCAGTATTAAGGCTAACGATTAATCGATTAATTGATCGTTAATTTAAACGACGACCGATCATGGGAATTTGTGAAAATTGACATCCCTATTAGAATGGTTTCTGAAGGTGCTGAAGGTGCTAATGATGCTGAAAATTCAGCTTTGCCATCACAGAAATAAATTACAAATTTTTATTTAAATACATTTTATTTAAATACAAATATAAATAAATATTTACATTTATTTAAATATTTATATAAATATATTAAATATATTTAAAATATATTAAAAAAGTAAACAATTGTTTTAAATTGTATTAGTATTTCATAATTTTAGTTTTTATTGTAAATTTTGAATAAATACATTCACATTTGAACAGCGCTGAAGTTGTGTTCAACCCAGAATTTTCTTATAATAAAAGATAATTAAAAATATATATATATATTCATACAATACTTACAAACTACTTTTAACAACTTCTGAAAAATAAATGAATGTGAAAATGTGTGTTTGCCCATGCTAGCATGATGCTAAAGTATTGTAGGTGGTTGCTATGGTGTTGCTAGGTACCGTAATTGTTTACAGGCCCAAGTCAAAAGAATCCACCCCCTAGTCCCCAATTTTAATAGTCAATTGACTTTAGCAAGCATCACTAATGACCATACATGGCCAATTCAAAACAATATTAGGCTAAAAATTATAATACCTAATACCTCTGTCCTTTATTTAAAAAAAGAAAGAAAGATAATTAGTTTTACATTCAGAGGGGGATCTTTAGTTTAATTCTATTCTGGGTTAAAGCAAATGGTTTATTTCAGGTTTACCTGTCGATGGCCTTGGTCTGTTCTTGCAGCACAAAAGGTTTCTCAGCATCCAGACGGCTCTGAGGAGACATAACAGCAGCCTGTGTTTAGACAGCAGCTGAAACACATATACAGTGCTGTATTTCAACCTAGACAACTGCAATCCTCAACTGCCTGTGTGTATGTTTGACGACATTTTTGTCCTGTCAGAAACCTTAGCTGTGATTGAAAGCTGAAAAATGCTCATCAGGCAGTTTACAAAAATAAGAAGGCATGAAGGCAAGTCTGAATTCAATGTTTGTGTCACATCCAGACTACTAAAATGCCTTCATCTGATCAGTTTTTGCTGATTTAGATGCAACATAGATGTTTATAATCAGGGGTGCACATAACTGGTAACAAGAAAACGTGGAGGGAAGCGTTTTTGAGGACAGGGACACATTTACTTCCTGGAGTAGGATTTTTTTCTCAATCTTTGGTAAGATAGAAATCATGATGATAAGTGTGTTAATTAATTATTATGGGTACACCGGCTGGCAGTTGATCCGTGATCCGTAAGGACCAAGCCGCACAGTTGGCCATCATAGAGTTTATAATTTGGACGTCTATGGTCTTGCCAATGTACACATTCAAACAATTTGGAAGAAGAGGTGAAAATCGGGACTTGCGTGCTGTTATCTGTGCGCACAGCCTCACACACCCGAAGGAGAGGGGCACGATTCAGACAGCGATTGAACACCGAACTGATTCAACTTTCGGACACAAAACCTGTCTCTGCAAGTATTCTCTCTCGGTTAAGTGAACAGTTGAGAAAGAAACCGGATATGTGTCCAGGGTTTGAAATTAACAACCGCCAACCCGCCAAATGCGGCCAAAAATCAACTGTGGCGGGTAACGCTGTCAAGTCACTAGCCAATTTGGCATGGTATTATATTTACTCACTTTGCTGGGGAAGTTCGTGTAAGCCAAATATGCGCAGATTTAGCGCAAATGGCGTATTGCGCAAATCTGCGCATATCTGGCTTACTTGAACACACAAGTGCACGCAACAAATAACGGCGCGCTTGTTCATTTGCATTGAAGCAATATCGAACATTAAAAAGCATTTGGTTAACAGAAAAGACATTGTTATTTTCCAACATTACATGTTCTTTGTACCGTATTGATCTGTCCACCTAAAACACATTTTTGGTGTAAAGGATGAGGATAAAAGATGCCTGCATGACAGGATTTTGTGTGAATATTCGATATTCGAGAAAAAAGATGAGAGAAGTCAGGAGGAAAGTGATGACAGCTTGTAGGATAAGCGGGCCGTGTAAAGTGTGAGTACCAAGCAAGCATCTCCAGGTGCTTCCTTGAGAACCAGACCAAAAAAAGTTATGTGCTTAAAATATCCATAGAAATGGTCATTTAAAGAAATATGTAGCCTCTAGCATCAGTTGCTAGTGCATCCCTTGACGCCAGGGGAGTGAGGTTATGTAACTGTCCCAATCTAACTGGCACTGCTCAGAGTGGGATTCGCACCAGCATGGGAGGCAGGCACACTAACAAGGATGCTAAAGACCTCAGGCATCTGTTGCTAGTGCACCTCTTGAGGCCAGGGGAGTGAGGTTTACATACACAGCTCTTTACTTGCTGGCCTCCATTACACACACACACACCCCTAAACCTCACTCCCATCTGGGTCACGGCACCAACGTAACTGGGCCTACTCGCACCGCTCAGAGCGGGATTGTATGTATATATATATATATACACTCACCTAAAGGATTATTAGGAACACCTGTTCAATTTATCATTAATGCAATTATCTAATCAACCAATCACATGGCAGTTGCTTCAATGCATTTAGGGATGTGGTCCTGGTCAAGACAATCTCCTGAAATCCAAACTGAATGTCAGAATGGGAAAGAAAGGTGATTTAAGCAATTTTGAGCGTGGCATGGTTGTTGGTGCCAGACGGGCCGGTCTGAGTATTTCACAATCTGCTCAGTTACTGGGATTTTCACGCACAACCATTTCTAGGTTTACAAAGAATGGTGTGAAAAGGGAAAAACATCCAGTATGCGGCAGTCCTGTGGGCAAAAATGCCTTGTTGATGCTAGAGGTCAGAGGAGAATGGACCGACTGATTCAAGCTGATAGAAGAGCAACTTTGACTGAAATAACCACTCGTTACAACCGAGGTATGCAGCAAAGCTGCAAAAATGTTGCCTGGTCTCGTTTTCTGTTGAGACATTCAGATGGTAGAGTCAGAATTTGGCGTAAATAGAATGAGAACATGGATCCATCATGCCTTGTTACCACTGTGCAGGCTGGTGGTGGTGGTGTAATGGTGTGAGGGATGTTTTCTTGGCACACTTTAGGCCCCTTAGTGCCAATTGGGCATCGTTTAAATGCCACGGCCTACCTGAGCATTGTTTCTGACCATATCCATCCCTTTATGGAAACCATGTACCCATCCTCTGATGGCTACTTCCAGCAGGATAATGCACCATGTCACAAAGCTCGAATCATTTCAAATTGGTTTCTTGAACATGACAATGAGTTCACTGTACTAAAATGGCCCCCACAGTCACCAGATCTCAACCCAATAGAGCATCTTTGGGATGTGGTGGAGGAACGGGAGCTTCGTGCCCTGGATGTGCATCCCACAAATCTCCATCAACTGCAAGATGCTATCCTATCAATATGGGCCAACATTTCTAAAGAATGCTTTCAGCACCTTGTTGAATCAATGCCACGTAGAATTAAGGCAGTTCTGAAGGCGAAAGGGGGTCAAACACACTATTAGTATGGTGTTCCTAATAATCCTTTAGGTGAGTATATATATATATATATAAACACACTACAAACTAACACAAAGTTTACCAAGTGTTTCAGATCCAGCCCATTTATCATTTTATCTTTGTGTAGGCGTGTACGGATGGTCGAACGAATTTACTGCCCTCCTAGTGCTTAAAAGCTGTGACATGAATCCCAGTGACATTTCATTTTACGCCTGCTCTAGGGATACACAGACATTGACATCTCTATTTCAAAACATTCTTACAGAATCCATGACATGGAATCACAATCCACCATTAATACAATCTGAATACAGAATGGAAGTGTCTATATTCTTCTCTTATCTGCTCAGGTCTGGATACACCCTAACTAATCTTTAGTATCAAACAATCGACAGGCTTTAAAGTGCAACCTTGATGAACAAAGTTGATTTAAGTGTATGGTTTTATGGTTTAGTGACAGCTGCTGTAGATAAAACTCTCTTTGAAGCAGGAGCATTGCCAGATAACATCCAGGGCATGGCCTATTAATGCCATACCATAATGCAAAGACTAACTGTAAATAATTCACAACGTCTAGATTTTTAATTAGGCTACTATCAAGATTTGTTGATGACAGAAGAGAATAAAGTAAAATAAATGATCAAAAGGGTTCTGGGAAGGGTCTGTGAAAGCTAATATGTTTGTCCGGAGCATGAAAGTTGTGTCATAAGTCCCTCCCTCCCAAGGATCTCTGGAAAGCTTTGTGATGTAAAGACTGTATGAGTCATAATAATGATCATTTAGACACTCCTGTTCGGCACACACAACTTCAGAGCATTAACCACAGATGGCCATAAATCCATACCACCAAGCCATTACGAGTGTAACGAGTATAGTAAAACAGCAGAGGACTGAGCTTTTGGAGAGGCTCAGGAATATTCTCACATAGGCCTGTCACGATCATGAATTTTGTGCTGACGATTATCATACACATAATTGTGATTTACAATTTAATTCTGTTTTGTTCATGTCACTTATAGTCAGATTCTTTTTTCTTTTTTTTCCATTCTTCTTTTTTTTTTATACAGGGAATCGTATATAGCTAATATAATAATAACAATTATAATAAAACAGGCCCAGATGATAAACTTAAATGCTGTGAAATTAATAATATGTATATAATGAATCAGGGGGGGGGGGGGGGGGCTAATTGGGCTTAAGCCCCGAATGTTTTGTCAAAAGCCCCGAATCTTAGTATTTTTAAAATAACTTCAACTTTGTTTCATTTCCTGTCAGTCTTTCTGACTGGAGCGGCAAAAAATTAAATAAAAGTTATATTACTGTGGCGGACGGTAATGCATTGCGCATCACTCAGCTTGTTGGTTTGCCAACTGCCAATAAAAACTAACGAAGAAGAATATGGCGGGCTGTTGTATGTTTCACCGGCGTCGTAGCGAGCTTACTGGCTAACCTGCTGAAGTTAATATGGACATGATAACTAACTTTTTTATACGGAACACTAACAGTAAACATCACCGGCAGGAGAGAGATTCAGAAGCAGCGTCAGACGTGACCAGTAGTCAAACAAATAAAGTACCGTAACATAATAATATATGGTAATGTTGTTAATCATACTGTGCTATTTCCCAAAGAAATATAATATAATTTTAATAAATGTTCTTCTGTTGGCCTGATATTCGATTCAGAGTATTGAAGAGCACATTTACTTGGCACTGCAGCATTTGCTGTTTGCTAGTAGAGCAGCCTAAATTATTATGGCATGGATTCTGATGTAGCAAATCTGTCAGCTAAGCACAATCTAAACAGAACTGAACTCTTATGATTAGTAATGATGTTTACACCAAATTCCAATTGTACCTGTGTAGCCTAACTTAAAAATAGTCAGATAATGGTTGCCTCTTTTTAGTTTGCCAGGGGTGAAAATGAGTCCTCCTCAACATTTTTGGTGTTTTGGATTCACTACAGCTGGAGAATAATTAAATACAGAATAGGTTGTAGGCTCTACTGGGTGATTTTTTTTTTTTTTTTTTTTACTGAGTAATCATCATTTTCCCAGAGAGTGTATAGATTTTTAGGCATTCTATTATCTCAAACAGCCTGAAAAATAGTGCATTTAGCTTACGTAAATGGGAAAAAAATCTCCCCGGGGAATATGCCCCCGGACCCCCCTAGGTTTGGGCTAAGCCCCGAATGTTTACATCGTCTGGCTCCGCCCCTGTAATGAATCATATGCCAACATAAATAAAAACATAACATAATATAATTACTGGGTTCAAATTGATGTGTGCGCGCGTGCATGTCTGTATATATACACACAACACACACACATGTATATATAATTGTGTGTCTGTATATATACTGTATACGCACATCTCATATATACAGTATGTATATATATATATATATATATATATATATATATATATATATATATATATATATACAGTATATATATATATATGTTAAGATTTCCATTACACGAGAGTAGATGTTAAAACTTCATGCTGATTTGTACTCGGCTTTCGCCAAGATAAGCAAAACTAAGACGTAGCTTTACAGTAAACTATGCTTCTCCATCCATTTACGCTTCTTTCCATATGTGACCCGATCTGGCGAAATGAGTCGGAAGTCGCAGCGTTCCATTTTAAGATGTGGGCCGATTATGTGGAAAAACAATGAAATAATAGTTTGTTTTTTTTTGTGCTAATTTCAAAGAACAGACATTCAAAAATAATCTCCCAAAGTTTCGTAGTCCAGATAATTGAGTAAAGGTATTTAAATTACTATTAAAGTGTACAAAGTTTTACTAAATTCGCTGGAAATGAACATTGCTTTTCTCAACTCCTATCTCACCTCTGAGCATTTCCCGGGTATCCCCTGAAACGTCACTATCTCTGCTCTCCAAATGGTGTTACACGTTGTATAGAACCAATCAAAAAGCTTAGAAATGTACACAAATGCTGATCATTTGTCGATGGGAAGCTGTTTCGACTGACCGGCACGCGATTGGTCCAGCCATCCTCCTGTCAGACTCGCAGCGAGCGCTCTGTGTAATAAACAAGCTAGCAGATCTCCTCAGAAAGATTAAATATTATTAATTTGAGAAATGTCGCTGTCAAAAGAGAGCAAAGTTGCCAAAGCGTCATCAAGCCTGTACAAAAATATCCGTGAGATTTGCCCAAAACCGCCAGTTGAGAAAGTAAGTTGTCCCTCTCCCTGCCCAGCTTAGAAGAAAAGAGCTGAAAGGTGAATTTAATGTCAAATTTGAATCTGAGTGAGTGTATTTACTGTGTATGGATGTGAGTGAGTGCAAATGTGAGTGAGTGTATTTATCTGCAAGGAGAATCCATTACAATGTGTTTGATTAACCCAAAATTTAACTGTTGGTATCTCCGTTATGAATTTGTTACACTGTTATTGTCAACTAGCCTACACAAAGATATGATTGCATAGACTAGCATTATTTGATCTCTGTTTCCTTGTCTCTCTGCCTCTCTCACTTTCTCTTACACACACACACACACACACACACACACACACACACACACACACACACACACACACACACACACACACACACACACACACACACACACACACACACACACACACTCTCTCTCAAGCAAAAATGTAGCACCTCTGTTCAATCTTTCTGATTTTAGTAAATCTTTGTAAAAGGTACTTTTAAATTATTTATTCAAATAAAAACTTTAAAATAATTTGAGCTTCAGCCTGGTTTAATAGCATTTATATATATATTAATGTCTTTGGTCAAATTAAGCTGTAAAATAAATAGTTTATCCCTTTAAATGCAATGGATTTTGAAAGATATCAACAAAAAAAGGGCAAAAAACTTTAAAAGCGATTTTCTCAGGTTTTCAATTGTAAAAAGAGGGCAGACGACCATAATTCAAATGGGTATATCTTCACAACCATTCAAGGCATGACTTTGACTAGGATATCATTTGAAAGCTTATGGTCTCCTCTTTCCATTAATACCAAAATTTGGGTCACTGTGACTCATTTTGCTGGATCAGGTCACATATGGTGGTGTGACTTCCCTTCTGTCCGGCGTTAAAGACTACAGTATACTTGGCGCGTCAGCACACACGAGTCACGACGGCTGCAACTACAGGACCAGCACGACAACCGTCTGGATTGAGCAGAGTAGGGGACATCTCTAGGGTCTTCAAGTGGGCACCTTCCGTCCTCAGTGTTTCGTCGACTAGCCCACGACACCTCAAGAGGGCTCGACAGTGACTCTGGCGTCCCAGAGTCACCCCCCTCCGTCCCCCACTCAACTCAGCCCAGCTTACTGACCTCTACATCCCTCCTGCTGCTGAGACCTAACCACAATCTCACAATCTCTCCGCAACCCAACCATACGCGCCAACCCGTTTGACTAAGGCTGTCGAGCCCCACTGGTGCGTTAATGCAGTTTCAGTGGCAACGGTTCCGTATGGCATACCACCTACCACAAAACACAATATCTGCCCAACCACCCGGCATTCACGCAATATCCACAGGAACGTATACGAATAGACCAACAGACTCTTCAAGCTTTCAAGAATTCTACAAAACCGTAGCGTGGCGGCCTGTACACAGCCAGCTATAATCTTTCCGTCTCAACCACAGCCAGTTGCTGCTCCTTTCTGCTGCTTCAGATAAGTTCTTTACTGTGCGACTCAACTCTTGGCCGCTGAATCCGACGTCTCTGAGGAACCGGGTTGTAGAGTGTGCCACAAAACCTCGACAACCCACTTCAGCCGCCTTTCCACTGCACACGACAGCTGTTGGACCGGAAGTCATTCATTTCCAATGGAGAGTCGTACGGGAGCTGCGGGGAGTGCCGATCATATGCGTATGCGGAAAATTCGGATCCGATTTGAGTATTGGATCCATTGAAATATCTGAACTTCTGCGGCTAGACCGTATGCGACCGGCCGACCGGATGTGATGTATTCTAATCAAAACTATGTGCGTGAGGCTAGAATTACCAATATTTCAACTCTTTAATGTTATTCTGTAAACGCTATTTCTGTAAAATGTCGGTTATTAATAATTATGGCAGAATTCTTTTTAAAATAATTATTAAATCAATATTGATTAGCTCTGTAAAATCTATTGTTTTTATTGTAGATGTATTGAGGGTCATTTGTTTTGTGTGGACATATTCATGCATGCATGACATTCATCATTAATTTTACTATTGTGAATAGCCGAGGCTAACGGTTGCTTCACGACCAATTTCAAAGTTCCGTCCGTCTACTAGGGGGCGAAATGCGACAATCGTATGCGAATGTCGTGTGCAGTGGAAAGGCGACTTTTCACTGGATAAACCTGGACTCTCCATCCTCGCTGTTCTGCTTCAGTGGCCATTTGTAGACAAAATATAATAGACCAAAATAGACGCAATAGACGCTGTTCCAAAGGCGGCGCGCACCGAAACACACCGCAACGAGACAAGCAACGTAATGTTACACGTTGGGCTTCCTGTGCGCGTCTAAACAATCAAATATACACAAAAATGTGTAAAAATGACTGTCTTGGAGATTCACTTAAACAGTTTATTCACTTAAATACAATATAGGTCTTAAATGGGCGTAAATAGTTAGGAGAAAATATGATGTGTAATAATGATTAGATTTGCATTTGGTCTTAAAGAGGCAGCAGTCTAATAAACGTGCTGACGATTGCCCCATTAATGTGAATCAAACAACAAAATGCAAAGAGAAAATCAGTTGCAACTCTTGAATGAACAATTTTGGCTTCTATGATAAACTATGCAGTGTTATTTTACATTTGATTACTTTATTAGATGTGTTTTTAGCCCACCTGCACAGGAATGTCGACGTTACTGAAATGAAAGCACTGGTTATATAAATTGTGTATTTGTTAAATTGTATACTTTTTTTTGTTTGACCATGCGTTTGTACTTTGTTTTTGGTGTCATGCGTCTTATGTAGATAAAACACAAAACCCTGCACTCTTCTGCATGTTTCATGTTTCAAAAAAACTTTTTTTTGTTTGTTTTGTTAAAGTGTAAATTGCAGGTTAACCACCACAACCAATTAATATGTAAATTAAAGTGCTCAATGTGTATATATGTAAAAATCTCTGTCTTAAAATGCGTTAAAATAACATTTATTGGGGTTTCTTCAAAGGTAGCATGTTTTTTACCGTAACTGGGTGATGACGTCATAAAAGGGAGCGCGGGCGGTAATGGACTCACTCTGTGTGTGCGGATTGAGAGAGAATAAAACGATTCGCGGGACTCCCGCAAACTAGAAATATCTATGAATAAAACATAAAAACGAATACATTTTTATTCATCTGTTGCAGAAAAGCAATAAGAACAACTAAAACAAAATAGAAACGGTTTACAGGCAGAGTTTCTATTTCTAACATGTCTGCAGCGTTGAGCGATGTAGCCAATCACAGACATATGTGTTGATTTCTTGAACGCAATAATGGCCAATCAGAAGCATTTACGATACACTTCCCTCACCGCTCAAAACTGACATTTTGTTCAGTGCTGAATTCTGTATGCTGGCAAATCCTCTAATTATAACAAACATAGTATATATATTATGAAAGCTTCATTGATAATAACAGAGATGTGTGAGATCGTGATGAACTGATGTCAGCTTTTTAGGAATTATTATGGGAGCGCACTTTGCGCGCAGTCATGCCAAACCATGCACGCAGTAGCCCGCTTGCTTTTATGTTATAACAGTGGTTTGTGTGTTAATGCTTTATAACAAATCAGGAGCATTTATGCTGATGTGTATGGTGGCGACACGTAGGCTATTTGGAGGTACAGAAAAATGGTCTTTTTGCAGGCGGGAGCGGGACAAAACATAAATGTTGCGGCTGGGAGAAAGTAATATAGAAAGTAGTTGAGAACGTCAGTTATAATAATGACCCAAGTATTAAAAAATGGTCGAGTTTAAATCGGGCTCGGGCTCATAATTACAGTTAATGTGTCGGGCAGAGCCGGACCGGGCTTGGACACAGCGGGCTCGGGTAGGGTCTTGCTTGATTTTTTTGGGCCCGATCTAAGCTTTACCTCGGGTAAGTTATGCTAACACTTACAGGCACGAATCAGCCGTTTGTCCTTGGGGAACTTGTGGAGCCTCTCCTCCGTTTTTGATGTATTCGTACATCCCGCACAAACACAATAGTTAACCATTTTTGCTAGCTAGGTCTCCAATATAACGTAACTCCAGGCCTGGAATAGACAGTAAAAGCTTGGAGTACCTTTTAGTACGTCACACCCAGCCTAGTGGAAGGGAGGGGGCGTGCTTAAAACCACTGTAAAACGCACCAACTCTTCATATTATATTCAGCATTTTGGTATAAAAAACAAAAAATAAACAATGGTGGGCGGTTCTTATCTTTATGTTTCGTAAGCCCATTGCATTATCTTCGTGAAAATTTTTACCTGCAATTTACACTTTAAAGCATTGCTTTTTATTTTGCTATTAATATTTATTTTACATTTCAAAATATAAAGCAATATTAATTATGTTCTAAATATTTTTCCCTTTTTTTATATAACAAAAAGAACCGATAAGAATACCGTTAAAGTACCGGATCGATAAGCGGTATCGGTAGAGTAGTAATACCGTTAAAACCTTAACGATAGCCATCCCTACCTTTTCTTGGTGGTTGCTCGCCTGGGCGGAGGAATATTGTCTTCTGCGTGTAATATTTTGCTAGAACAGGCGGCAACTTATTGGTCATACTACGCTTGCCTTCCAATGCTAAAGCCAAACATCGCAGTACTTGGCGCCATGACCAAGTAAACCGACCTTGGCTAAGAGCCACCTTACATCCTGTCAAAATGTGCCTTAATGTGGCAGGTGATGAACACAAAGGACAAGAGGGATCCTCTCCTACCCAGGGGTTTGGGTTATGTGGTGATGGGAGAACATCATATGTTGACCTAATAAGGAAACTGATCCTACTCTCTTCCATTGACCAAAGGTCTTGCCAGCCCATCTTGCGTTGTTCCACCTCATCCTCTCCTCCTGCTTTTGCACCTTGTTGACTACCAGCATCCTCCTTTGAGCTGGGCCTGCCTAGGAGGAGCTAAACTGAGCCCAAAACCCCCTCTTCCATGCTGTACCTGTCCCACGATATCCCCAATTTGAAGGTCAGCCTTTGCCTCTACTACAGATTTCTTTGCTGATCACTTTCTACCAGTTTTTAACACAGGGGCTGCCTCCCTTACACATTTGTCGCGTGACTCTACTAAGGTTAATTCCAATCTGACCTTGGCACACTTAAACTCCTCGGTTAAAGCAGAGACTGGCAGCAGCAATATTCCTTTACTATAAAGTCCCACTCTGCTGAGGCAGCGTGGAACTCCCAACCATTTCCTGATGTATGAACTTATTAACGCTTCCAACTTATCCACTGTTGTCAAAGAAACCTCGTACACAGTCAGTGGCCACAGCAACCTCAGCAGTAGACCAAACTGAAAGCACCAGAGTTTTAGTTTGCCTGGTAGAGCACAGCTGTTTATGCTCTTCAACCCTTCCACTGCTTGTCGTCTAACTTCTCCCACCCGAACTGTGTCCTTTAGATCCCCATCGTACCATCTCCCAAGACTACCAAGACTCTTCACTGGCTTATATATACATACACACACACACACACACACACACACACACACACACACACACACATTTTAATATTATAATATAATGTATAATATAATAAAATCCACAAACCTTAATTTTGTATGAAGGAAGACCTTTGTTTTTTTGTTTTTTTTTGTATTCTTTACTCCCAGCCAATTATTATAACTCTACTTCTTCCTACCACACATCACGCATTTTGATGGCACTTCTTTAAGCGCCTAAATTTCCCTTATTTGGATGGAAAAATCGATTAAAATTTAAACTGCACAATTATTGCGGTAATCAAAATAATTGTTATTAGATCGAATAACCATGATCAGACGATTAATCAATAATTGCAACAGGCCCAGGCCTAGAAAACAAATTGTATATATTATATTGTTTTATATTACATTATATTATAGTTGTATATTGTAACATATGAGTAGGGCTGGGACAGTTACCGCATTACCGCAATACCGCGGTCACGTGACTCCAACCGCGGGTCTGAGCTCGTCACCGTCATCACCGCAAAAAAACCAAAAAAAAAACATTTGTGTGCACGTTGTGTCTTATGATATGGATTCATTGATTCTAATGACATGGATTATTTATGATAGTGTGTCTTACATTGATTCAAAACTTATCATCAAAAGATGGAGCAAATCCGACCTTTCGCGAGTTGGGGAGCGCAATGTTCCATACATAATAACATTAGGCTACATTCGTATTAGAGATGCGCGGATGGGCTATTATTATTTCATCCGCAACGGAACCGCATCACAAAACTCATCATCCTTCCGCCATCCAGACATCCGCACCAACGTTTTTGATCAATTTTCGTTTTTTGATCAATTTTTTTTATCAGTTTTAAGGTCTATGAGCGATGCGAGGCGCTGCTGCCGCGAGGCTAGAAAGCTCTTGGCTGTTCTAGAAAGGAGACTACGCATGCAGCAAAGATATTTAAAGGCTAAAGTCCCTACTAGTATAGCCTATTGGCTATGTTGTATCCTCAGAATATCAGCAGTGAAATCTGTCTCCGATCGGCGCACAGGGATAGAAATAAATAAATAAATAGCCTATAACGCACATCAGCAAACCTGACCTTACTTGACTAGGCTACTGTAGCCTAGCCTAAAAATGTATCATTTCGTTTTGAATTTTGTTTAAAAGTTGACATTTTAAGCATTCTATTTATTTCTCATGTCTGTGCGAGGCAAGTATACCTAGCCTATACGCCGAGTTTCGGTTCATTTATGAGACGAGCTCCAGTTCACGCGCGAGAGATCGCACCGGCGCTTCCACATCCTCCTGATTATATGTCTGCTATATATGCTTCTTATTTATTAACTCCAGGCAATTAGTTAATGAAACCGTGATTAAAATTAAGATACAATTTATACAAAACGAAATTTAATTTAAACAGAGGCTTTCTACAAAACAAAACTTAATAAAGTGGTCAAAATCATGTCTGACCCATATTATGATCCTATCTTATGGAATATCATTTTTGTAATTAAGACATGTTGGAAAAGGTGTTCATCTTTCATTTCGTTAAACATCATAATGTAGCTATTCTCCTGAAAATGATGAATTCAATGCGAATGTATCTGAGAATATTCTTAAATAAGGAAATCTATTCAGTGATTGGTTCATGCCAAATTACAGCTTGATGAAAATTTGACTTTCAAATTGTGCTCGTTTTTTTTAGGATGTAGGTGACAATATTTAAAGTCTGTCTAGCAAAAACGCCTTCTTTCGGGGGGTTGGGGGGGTTAAAGCGGTTTACCGCTATACCGCGGTAATATCTTGCTTTTCAACCGCGGTTAGAAAAAAATCCATACCGCCCAAGCCCTACATATGAGTTGTATTATTGTAATAATTATTTATATAATTGCATGACTTTCTTCTGTGGAACATAGAATATGATGTTTTGAAAAAACGACTCGCTGTTTTGTTTTTTTATTGTACATACTTTGCAAGTCAGTGGGGTTCAATGTTGTTTAAAACATTCAACATTTTTAAAAATAACTTCTTTCGAGTTTAACTCGAGGTCGAAAGTGATACCGGTTTGGAACTACACAGGGCTGTTCATTTTTTGGTGAAAATCTTACACACTTGTGTCTCCACATGGCATTTAATTTGAACCATATAAATATGCACTGAAAGCAGATCCATGAGTGTTGTATACTGTGGCTATGGTAACAGATTATACAAGCCCACCACTGTGTAGAGTAACTGCAAGCACCGAGGCTATAAAAGTCTGCACAGACAGTTTTAAAAAGTCACATCTGTCTCTGCCACATACCTGTTCTTGATAAGTATCCAGTAGTTGAGCCACGTCGCTGATCGATGGAGACTTCAAGTCAACAAGATCTTTCTCAAGAGATGCAATCTGATAAGAAAGAGAGAGAGAAAAAGGAAAATTCTCAACCTTAAAGGTAGAAAAAAAAGTGGGTCTAAATCAGATACTGAGAAGCAGAGAAGGGAATGTTTTGTTTACAACAGGATTTTTTACAAGGTGTTTCCTGATGGAAACTGAAGGGGCACAGTGAAAGATAAAACAACAGCTCTAATCCAAAACATAGTTTGCTGCCTGCAAGACAGCACAAGTGAGCTCTCAACATGAGGATACCACCTTCTGGCCAAATTCGAAATCAACTTTTTTGTTCACGAGGATTTCTAATGGAATGATTTTGATTACAGAATTTTGCCGAGCAAAGTGAAAAATCCCTTTCAATATGGCGAACAAGTCGAGAGAAATGCTGACCTGTATTTCATTCAACGAGAGTATCAATTAAAAAAGTGAATTGTGTTGTATTGGTTAATGAACCACTTAACCAATAAAAAAAAAATGGACTATAACTTAATATTTGTGCCCCATGTGTATTTGTATGCTTATTAGAGCATCATTTGTCAGCTTATCCACATACCAACACTAATCTCTACTGGAATCAATTGTGAATGGAGTCTCTAGTGCACTTCAGGAGCGCTATTTTTTTCATGAGTTCTTTCAAATAGATCATTTATGAGGTTCATTGGAACAGAGCTAATCTGTAACTAACTGGCGTAGTGTCCCAATGACGTACTATACACTATGACCATGAAGTGTATGAGGTTTAAAGTTTTTTTTTTTGTCATCCTCCAAAAAAAAGAGTCAGATAACCCTTCCTTCCCACTTAGCAAGGCAATCTGTGACAATTTAGATCATGAAGTGTCCAGCATTCCACACTTTTTTTTGGGTTAAATAAGTGCATCATCCAGGAATTTAAAGTGCACTTTTTCTTTTGGGATAACTATGCAAATTGTGACGCATCTTGCGAGAAACGCACACACAGAGAGCAAGAGAGAGACATCTCAGGGTGATACTATTGTCTGATATGGTATACCGTATCAATAAGCATCAATGGATATTTTTTCTTTTGAACACCTTTTCAGTGTTTTTTTTTATTTTTTATATTGTGTAAAATACAAGTTCATAGCATTTTTGCAGTCATGACTTGTATAATGCATATATCAACCTCATACATTGCACCAGCCATTAGAAGCCATTTTTATTAATTAAATAATCTCACAGAGATTATTCTCAGAAAGAGCAGTTTCTATCTGATTTTAGAGGCCTAGAAAATGCCTATTCACTATAGAAATTCCATGTTTTTCCATGATTTCTTAATGTTTTAAATTTCCATAAGCTTTCTAGGTCTGAAATTTTTTTTATATATATATATATATCACAGTTTTTAAATTCCCTAACTCTGTACTGCTCGTGGTTGAATAATATAGCCTGACTCAATGTATTATTTTTTGTTTTTTTTATGCAGTATGCATTTGCTCATAAATGAAAGTCAATCAGCTCACAACTAGTTCTGCTGTACAAACAAACGCACTGTCCTCATGAGCCCTTTTGTGGTTATTTTTATCACAAGTCACTTCTGTGAGTAGCGTGTATGTCAGATCCTGCTGGTCATCTGTCCTTGGCCAGAGGATGTGAGTGTGTGTGTAGGCTTGTATGCCCCTCTCTCCAGCAGTGCCAAGCCCTGGTACTCATTTTCACCTCTGGCACATGAACTGGGCTTAGTGTCAGTGCTCAGTCGCCCCCTGCTGCCGAAAGTTCGCTGGCAAGCCTGAGAAATGCTGACTAACTCCTCTCCTTTCAGTACCTTCAAATGCAAGAACTGCAGCCCAAAAGCCCAGGAGGCCGGCACCAGCACAGCTCGGTCACCATTACCTTGAATTTGAGTTTCATCCTCTCAAAACTGTCCTACAAATTACAATAGTTTCTTCTTCTTACTACTGTGTCCAAACCAGGAGCTGGATGTGAAAATGCAGCATGGTTTTGTCAAGGACTACGTTTACAGTACATGTGCACCAATAATGTGATTATTTCCAATAATCAGATTAAGGATTCAATCGCTGTCTTTAAAATCGCAATCGCGCATGTACACGTACACACACACACACGTAAAATATTTTATATAGTTTTATATTAATAAATAAACTATTATTTAACAAATTATAATATATATGCTAATATATAAACGGCATGTTTTATACTATATACTAAATATATAATAAAATATAATTCATATGTTTATACTATATAATAAATACGTTCATATACTAAATTATAAACTACACGTTTATATATATTATTAATATTTTATAATATATATAAAAATATATAAAATAATATTTTAAATGAATGAAAGCAAATCAGACATACACAGCATTGCTGAAATAAACAGTAATATTTTACATTACAATTCACAAGGTCATCAGTAGACTTTGACAAATTGACACATGATATATTTATGCCAAATATTGTCATATGAAGTAGCCAATATGTATCAGTCAATTACTACAGTATATACATTACCTTCTCGGACTGCACAAAGTGAGTAGCAACCCCGACTCTTTGAACATCTCTTCCTTTGAGGCGAAACCCTGTCAGGGCGAGAAAAAGGCCCAGCTTGCCTCGAAGTCTAGGCAGGAAGTAGCCACCGCCAACATCAGGGAACAGACCTATAGAAACAAAACACACAAAACAAAATCCATTTAGAGCATGAGCTAAAGTAAAAATCTGCTACACAAGACTTTACATAAGAAAAAAGATTAATTTCAGGCCACAGGAATAAGGGAAATCTGTGTAAGGGAATTATTACAATTTCTCAAGAGATTTCATAAGTAATATCAGAACTGTGATTGAGGAAATACTTGAATAAACAAAGAGTCACATAAAACAGAGGACGTAGTACACATTTTAGATGCCAATGACCCAACAAATATGATAATGCCAAGGGACCCCCTTCCTAAAATATTAAGGGAGCTGTATATTTACATGTACAAAAGACCCATTTATAGTGTGTAAGAAAAATAGTAAAGTATAAAGACAAGATTAAATAGGATTTTATATTGTCATTACACTAAAGCCAAAAGATGGGATTAAAAAAATACCTGAAAAATATTTATTACTACATTAAGAATTAAATTGACAGCCTATCTTTATCTACCCTTTATTAGAGTTATGTTCGACGTATAAACCCGAAGAGAAACCCTAGCATAATAGTTGCTATTATGCCATAACCATCCAGTGTTCAGTCTGCAGGATGTGATTATAAAATGGCATAGTGCTGCGCTACAATCTTATTAACCTGATGTGCTTTTTTAAATAGCAAAGGCTGAGAAAATGACATCACTTCCCTCATAAACACTCAGCATGAGGTAGAATTCTGAATAAGGCGCGACAGGATTAAGTCCCCTGACCTGATTCCAGGAGGCAAATGTAATATCATAAACGCAGATTACGTTTGCCGTGCACCCAGTCGCTTTGTCTTATGGCTGGCATAGTTTTAAGACCCAAATAGCCCCTTAATCCATAAGCGGAAGGGGGTGAAGAGGAGGGGTTCAGGTTGCAGGGTTGGCTGGGAGGGTTGCGTTTCCGACGCACAGATGGCTGGCACATTGACAGAGAAGGTGCCACCATGGGTGAATTTCACAGCTCAGCACAAACGGCTCAAGGCTACTGCTAACATGCTGTTCTTGGTGCTTTCCTTCTGGAATCCCACTTCGCCTGGAGCATTTAAAGCACAACATGACAAGAAAGCACGAAAAAAAAAGTTCTTTAAACCAGATAAAATGTTGTTTGTATGAGCAACCCCACATAGTAGCAGTGGCTCAACCAATGGAGCGAGTCGGGGCGGAACTATGTGTTTGTGCAACTTATGGCAAATGGGTAAATCTGCTTAAAACATTTATCCAAATTTCCACTAAAACTTTTTGCTATGACTGGAGTCTCATCATCTTATAGATAAATATGCATGTACTGTATGCGTGTATGTGTGCAATTAATGGATTGTAGTTTAGGTACTTTTTGAAAATAGTAAATTGACTCATTCTAAACATATTTTTTAACAGTACTAATATGTGAAACTTTCCCCGAAAAGCATATAGAACTATCAAAATATTGTTTGTTTGAGTGACCCCACATAGAAAGACTGCCTCAACCGAGGAAGCAAGTCAGGGTTATTATCTTTAACTAAAACTAAAACCATAAAAAATAAAACTTTTTGTTACTTGAAACAATATAAACTTTACCTGAAATAAAATAGAATATAAAAAAACGTATTCTATCTTTATTCTAATCTAAAATAAACAATAAAATGCATAATTCTAAAACATTTTTTTTTTAAAGTACAATGTAATTGTAAAAGTAAATACAAAAAAATTAATGAGGGGAAAATTTATGAGTGCATTTTTTTTTTTTTTTAAATCGGCATGAAAAAAAAAGTCTGTAAATACAGTGTGGGTCCTTGTACCTCATTCAGGATAATTGGAGATTATCCAAATGCTGTCCTTGTGCATGAATGGATGGGACTACTAGAGCCAAGAAGGGGGAGATGCATGTCAGCAAGGCCAATCACCTTGTTCGCATGGGGGATACACCAGTATAACTGGGTCACACTTCAAACTGATAAGGATTCGACAGCATTCTTCAAACCAGAGGTGCAAAGGAAACATCCACATTAATCCCAGGCACACATGATGATGTATTACTTGTTTAACCACCTCATGTCAAGAAGGAAGAACTATAAGGAAGTACCGGCTACATGACAGATGAGGCTGGCCGCCTTACCGCAGAATAAACCATTAAGACAAGTGCTAACCCAAAGAGGATTATTCATTCATCTGGGGTTGGGAAACACAGGCTCTTAATGGAATTAGCGGGTGATAGCACACAGACTTCGAGCATTCACTCAATCAAATACACACACACCCACAATTGCACAGACCCTTAACAGATGTGTCACAGACCGTGATTAGCCCTACTTCCTGCCACTAACAGTTCTGCAGGGAGTCTTTACCCAAGGCTCGCAAGAGTGAAGGACGCCGTGCAGCTCGAGAGGAAATGCTGTAAAGCGCTCTCATTAAGAGTCTAGAATGATTTACAATAGCCAAGGCAGACTTCTACATGTGTAGGAGCATGTGATATGGACAAGGGCAGGGTATTCATCACAGACAATCTGATTTATACCGCATCAAGGCTCCCAACATACCATTCACAGGGTGTGATTAGAACATGGAATGAAAAGAAGCACGAAAAATCTAAAGCATGTGCAAAAAAAATGTGAGACAGCAGCACACATATATTATGAGGGAATGGTTATAAAAGATGGATGTGGAAACATTCACTTTGGACCCAAAAAATTTACATTTTGTCTTAATTTTATCACCCTCGTGTCCTTCTAAGCCTGTATTGTTAGGGTAGGTGATGACATAATTTAAGATGTACTTAGGGCAAGTTCAGTTTCTATAAAGAATTCAATACTTTTATTAAGCAAGGATACATTAAATTGATCAAAAGTGACAGGAAATGTAGTTCTTTTGAACTTTCGATTCATCAATATATCATGGGGAAAAAAGTGTCACGGTTCCCACAAAAAATATTAAGGAGCACGACTGTTTTCAACATCGATTACAGTCCGCACATTAGAATGATTTCTGAAGGATCAAGACAGGATAGCTGCTGAAATTTAACTTTGCCATCACAGGAATAAATGTAATTCCTGTAAATTAAATGGCAAATCTTTGCATTTTACATGCAAATAAACAATGAAATAAATGCAGTCTTGGTGAACATAAGAGACTTATTTCAGAAACATAAAAAAATCTTACCGACGCCAAACGTTTGACATTTTTTCGTATCTTCGCAATTTGTGCTTCTGCTTGTTATTTAAAACAAACTGGCTTTTATACTTTGTTATCTAATGCATTTAATGTCACCATGAACTGAGCTGTCCACATTTGAGTTCCACCAAACCTAGACCAGATGAGAGGTTAGGGAAGGAAATCTGTATACTGCAGCGCAAGAATCATCTGCTGGCTCCACGACTGGAACAAGACCCACTCACTTACATATCAGCGGCAGATTGATGGGACTCCGTCTGCATCGCCAGAATTCCTTCCATGAGCGAAACGGAGATTCCCGCTGTCTGTGGAGCGTTTCAGCATGCTGCTCATTCAGAGAGCACAAGCATCAGACAGCATCCACACCATCTCTCAATACACTTTCCACATAATACTGACATGAACAATTTGCTTTGAAAGATTGCTTTGAGAAGTCTTTGGGCCAAAAGGGTTTTTTATAGTTACAAAGGAGAGTGCTGTGTCGTTTCAGAGGCAGACGTAACATCTTCAGCTCACGTTGGTCTGCTTGTAATTTGACTAGCCATGATTTGAAAGATTTATATAGTTTATCTAGTTAATCAGACGCGATGCCAGTGACAAGCAATTTATCTGTCCACATCAGATGCGACACACCGTTATGAGGCGTGACAAAATCGATAAAATATCACACAGCCAATCAGAAGAGCGTGTGGGCAGAGCTCTCTCGACAGGCACACTGTGCTCGCAATTAAATGAATAGGTACATATTCTTATTAATAAATATTACACCATTTTAACATTATTAAAAACACTGATTAAATGAAACAGTCTTTGTCACTGAAAACACTTGTTTGTTCACATTGAGCCCACAGTTCAAACGTTTTTGTTTCCTCTAATTTATTTTCAAGCTCTGAGTTGAATTATCCACTATCGCTTTCAGTATGGTAATTTTAGACACTTTTAAGATTAAATAAAGCACATAATCATTACGTGAGACTATCATTGTCATAGTTTGCATGTTCACAGAAATAGAAACTGCTTCAATAATAGAATCCCCTGTTGTGACTGGTTAGGACAAAAACTCGAACATGGGAAAAATCCCTTTTATCGCATCATGTCACCCCTGGTTTGGACATGATTCAACAGTCAAAATGCAAAGTAATATTTAAAGTGAAGGGGGTGGTCTGAAATCCACTGCTGCTTCAATGTATATGCAATGATGAGTAATTATAATCAAGGTATTAATCTATACATTGAAGCAGCAGTGGATTTCAGACCACCCCCTTCAAAAGGTAGGGTAAGCAATTTTCAGGGCGGTTAGCAATAGCAAGTTAGCTTTGAAAGCATGAGATCCCACCCTCCCTTCAGAGTGTCTCAAAATGCGTACAGCAGGGAGCAAAGAAAAGCGTCATGAGACCAGCGTAACAAAAAATGTTTCTGGAACAAATCACCTAACCTGCCTTTAAGTGTGTACAATTTTGTAGGAACAAAAGACAAAAAAACTAACTTTTCTGTAATTAAAAGTGACCCCGGGGAAATAAATGCTACTTAAATAGATGTGCCAAAACTACAGTTTTTATTTGGCAAATGCAGCTTCACATTCACTTTTTATATCCATTTTTTGGGATGAAGTACTATTGATTCCTGTGAAACCAAAGCCATTTTACATTATTAATGAAAACTCAGATTATAACCCATTTACAGCCCACAGGGAGAGAGAGGAACACTGGCTGTCTCTTACCGATGCCCGTCTCTGGCATGGCAAACAGTGTCTTCTCAGTGGCCACACGAAACCGTCCATGAACTGAAAGACCCACGCCCTGCCGAGGTAGAGAAAACAGTACAGATCAATAATTGTGTACCGTGTTCACAGACCAGATGGACAGATGAGGGTTTATGTCTCACACCCATCTACTGTAAGACAATACAGGAATAGTTCACTCAAAAATGAAAATATATTACTCATCCTCATGTCGTAGCAAATCTGTGCTAAGACATGAGCTTATGTTGCTTACAACGAGCTTATGTTGCGTTCACACCGTAACCGTAACTACTGTAAAGGAGATGGAAACCTGTGATGTTATACTTGAATTTACAGTATGTGTTTCAATGGCAATCTGTATGCGTGGTCCATATGATTTAAAAATATCCAATACCTTTGTGTGAAAAACAGAAAAGAACGGAACGGTTCGTGGTGAGTATAGTATAAAATTCATTTTATTTTAAAGAATTAGTACAAGCACAAATTACAGAGCTTGTAAGGTTGTAAATGAACAAAGAAAATGCTTTTAAAGATGAAGACAAAATACTGTCTTTCTGGTTATCAAATTTGGTGCAACCGAATTCCACTAAACCAATCTTTAAACCATGCAGATGCCACTTGCTTTGGTATTGTGCGGTCTAATACAATCATCCTCATTTTAAGTGTGACTTTCACTACTGTTCAAACATCTGTAAAACGTTTTTGAAAGAAGTCTCTTATGCTCACCAAAGCTGAATTTTTTATCTTTGATGAATAGAAAGTTCAAAAGAATAGCATTTACATATTTTTGAACAGCCTTTCTTTTGTCACTTATGACACAGAAAGGATTGACACTTCTTTTTGACACAGAAAGGATCTGTGAAGATGTCCAAAAAAACATGTTTTCAACAACAGAAATGAGCAACTACTCCTGAACTTGTCCTGTAAAACAATAGCAGTGGAAAAAGAGTGGACAAAGCCAATTTGGAACGTTGTGCACCATATGCTCAGTGTCAGAACATAAGCCTCTCCCTAAGCACTGTTGCTATAGTGAAGCACCAACAACATGTTCTGTGACTTAGTAGTGTTTGAGACCCTGCATCATGACTATCGCCTAAGCAGCAGACGCAGGAATGGAATAACAAACAGTCCACTGATGTATGCCACACCGTATCTCTGTGCTCTGAAACTCCAGATTGTTCCCGCACCACGTTGGATTAGAAACAAATGGTACAACACAGCAACCCTAGCACACGGCTGATGCTCTTGCATTACAGACACAGCTAAATGATTACCAGGTCTTTTAATCGGTTATATTAATTATAGATTACCGATACAGATTGTTTCAAAGCAGCTTTACAGTGATAGCGGGAAAATAATGCAACAAAGTTTGTTTCGGCTGAGCAGCAGATCTAGAAGAAAATAGTGGGGGGCTAGGGGGCAGTTCTCCTCTGGCCAACGAACGAACAGTGTATGATTATGATTCAGGCGGCATCACATGTCAGAAGTCAGATTGGGATCGGAACAATATTTAATCCAGTTCCATCTGGTTGAAGATCGAATTAATCACGGCTGTACAGAGGCAGGGTTTTTTGAGGGATCTGTGCCACTGGCTGTCGCATCAATGAGGTCGATTTTGGACTGTCTTTCTCTTAGTCTATTAATTCACAATCACCAGACAGCCTTCTGAAGTAATCATTTCTTCTTCTTTTTTTTAAACACTGACCACAAACTTTTTAACGAAAGTGCATTGTGCAACCGATGCATATCAGCATCTTATCAACCATTAGGCACTTTACTTTAAATATCGGCATCACCACAGAAAAAAAAAAAGAAACATACTAGTTGGCCACTGACAAAGTCCTTTTAAGGCAAGTCATTTTACTCAGGGGCTATAATTGAAATACCTCTTGGGCAGCTATTTCACTCATGCAACTACCTCTTGCAAGTATCTCTTTGTATGGGGAAACATCAAATTCTCCAGAGCTGTTCACCGAGTTTACGATTAAGTTCATCACCAATAAAATCTTGTTGTCTTATGTTCAAAGTCAAACAGTGTCAAACATAGTGCTGTCTAATCGATTAATTGTGATTAATCGCATCTAACATAAAGGTTTGTGTGTGTGTGTGTGTGTGTATATATATATATATATATACATACACACAATGTTTTATGTTAGATGGAATTAATCAATTTGACAGCACTAGTTAAAAAGCTTATTTTCAGGCTAGACCCACCAATGCTCATGTACAGCTGCAGTGACGCAAAGACTTTACAAATCAGCGATTAGCTCTTTAATATAGAAGGCGAGACTTATTCCACCATATTGCGTGTTGCACTTTCTCCTATTCATAGTAATATGAGTTTCCTTTCGAACGGTCACTTCGTATTGCATAGCTATACGCAGTGGGAAAACTCCTTTTATAGCTACGCAATACTTCGTTCCCTAACTCAGGGAACTGAGGTTACGCGAGTAACCAAGTAGTTCATCATTTTTGTATATCTAAAGTCTTTGCCTCATAAAAGTTAGAAACGGCTTATGAAGAAAATATTCTGGAATGTCAAGACACAACATTTTTAAACTTGCCATTATACAAAATAACCTAGCCAAAAGTGTCACTGCAAAACTCGACCTGATTCTGTCATAAAGAAGATCTACAAATGAGACAGTATCGTCTTCATCACTTCAATGCATTAAAGTAACACCAGGTAACTTTTGCTCTCGGGGTCCCCCTACAGTTGGGAAACAGTATTGTCCTCCACTACTGTCGTAAACTGTCATCCTATATGCACGTGCATTTGTTGACAACCACGATAGCCCTGAACACTGTAGGAGGAGGTCACATGCAGGTGTTCTGCTGGCGTCGCGTGTGAAATGTCTTCATCCCAGGTACAGTGGCATATATTTCAGCATGTCATATGAATATAATTTCATGGGTTTTATTTTTTTTCTAACGACAAATGATCGCGATGATCACGTTTACAAGCCAGCGTCATTATAGTAGCCTTGTCTATTGGTTACCGTTTTACTGAATCTATATGATACTTCAATGCAATGTTTGAGTGGTAGATAATAACCATATATCATCAATATTATAATATCAAGCTACCATAAATGAATCTGCAAATTTTACAAATCGATTTGCATTATAGCTTGAGGCAAGACAAATAAACATATCACAGACATGTTAGGTATCCTAAAATATGATTTTGTACATCTTTTACTTGCAAGAATGTAGCCCCTACCAAACTTGTACACGCCGTTTAGACATAGGCTTTCATTTGATTTTTTGATTTTATTTAGTATTGCACAAGAACATCATGAGGGTGGAAATTCGTCATCCGAGAAAACTGCGACAAGAATCCCGTTTGCCTCTGTAGCTATCAATAATCGGAAATTACACAATCAAGTAACTTTACACATGTAACAAATGAGAAGCTATGAACACAATGATAATATTAATAAGCTTCCTCCTTTCTTTGTACATGTTGAGTAGAGTACACTTTTTAGGTCAAACATTTGCTATTCGCATTTCATCGATTGCAAAGTTTAAATCAGAACGAGAATGCTAGCGATAGCTAACCATCAAAAACTATAATATCGTTTACTAGCTACCAGATTGATAATTCGCTACTCTACTATCATTACTTGATTCATGAAGATAAACGGAGGATAAGATAGCTTCCGTAACATAGTCAGGCAGACAACAAAAAAAACAAAGAGATAGTATGCAAGCATGACAGCCAAGTCCGCATCGGTCGGGCACCCCTCCTCCTCCAGCTCACGCCAGCTAGAAAACGCCGGCCCAATGTTATTCCTCGTTCTGCCTTTAGCGCGATCACTTTCTCTTTTTCTCTTTTTGCTTTGCTCCGATAAAACCTTTGCTTTCTTGTTTTTCTGTGCTGCTTCGGCCATGACTATAACATTAGGCTCGCACATCCGATTTTAAGGAAGTGGGGGTGGTGGTGGAAGTGACGTATGTGCCGTAAAGCAGTCGAATTTTGTAGTTCTCTTTGTTCGCCGGTTACTACCCGAAACCCGAAGTTTAAAAGTACGATTAAAAACGCTACAGAGCCCGTCAGGCTATGGCAGACGTGTCATTCAACCTATTGTAAGTTGATGTACCATCACAAGAGACTTGGAAATATATTATGAAGGTTGAAAAGTTACCTAGTGCTGCTTTAAGCTGATGTGCCTCATCATTACAGCACATGACTGACATGGACTCATCTAGTTTAACAAAATACACATCATAAAATCAGTAATTACGAAACCACCTGGGGACTACATTCTCAACGGGCTGCTCATTAAAAGACAATATTAATGACGGATTTGAAAAGCATGTTGTGATCAGACTCAGAGCAGCACATGTGTCCCCTACATGAAAACTCATTAGGTTGATTACGATTAAGTGAGAACAACCATCTCAAACTATCGCAGAGTCAGAGCAGAAGAAGCAGTAGGAATAAGCTCTCTGAATCGTTTGGCAAATTTGTAAGTATTCTGAATCAAACGTGAAACATGTGTTGCTGGAGGCATCAAATCAATAACCTAGAAGCGGTGGAAACTCTCATCCATTCTCCAAAATGTTTGGCTGAAATCTGACAGAAAACTTGCAGACAATGTAGGCAGCATCTAAATATAAAAATCAACTCCAGGATGGAAAACAGCACCTATCAAAAACAGCATTACACCCTATTTAGTACACAAATATGGCACAAAAATGTTGCCAAAAATGTTTAAAGACTATCTTTAATCGTATTTTTCTAACATGAAAGAGCTCTGGAACGTTTCATCTCAGATATCCCAAAAAAAGGCAAACAGCTTTATCAGGTACTTGGCAAACCACTGAATCTAAAAACGCCAGTGGTGGGGAAAAAAGTTCCTGTTAACTTAAAAGAGCAATGTCATGCTTTAACAGGCAGCTACAGGAAAGAAATGTTTTTAAAACTTTTTAGTAACATCTAATCCAAATGTGTATACACTACTATTCAAAGGTTTGGAGTCAGTAAGAAACGTTCGGCACAACGGGAGGAGAAAACTAAACATAAAATTGCTTTTTTTATATTAAACAGTGGTTTACTGAACAAATTGTGTCTCTGTCTTTAAATGAATTCAGTTATTATAAGTTTCTAAGGATTATCTCTGCTAATGCTGTAAACCATAGGCTACCTATAGGGAGCCCTTACTTGCACATTACTATAATATTAAAGGTTAACCACAGCCCAAACTACCGTATTAGCCTAAATTCACTTGCTATTTATTTTTTAGATATAATAATAAACACTCAAATAACAAATTGTATGCAAACATGTAAACTGCACATAAGGCAGATTTCAAAATTTAATTAGGCCTAAATGTTTTTACTCCAATTCATTCATAATCATTTACACACTGGCTGTCATTTTTATGAAAGATATTTTAAACATAAATCAAGACATAACTTGTCTTACGTAATTGTTTTAAGGACTTTTAGTACATTAGTTAACCTAGTATTAGTTTTTGCTGTAATTAATAATTATCGTGTATCGATAATTGTGAATTATCACTGATATTTAAATTTACTCATATCGCGAAATAAGATAATATCACCCTAATATCACCCACCAATAATCGTGTAAAATAATCTTGATTTCAATATTGAAAAAAAAAAAAAAATGTATATTATATATTTTATATATATATATATATATATATATATATATATATATATATATATATATATATATATATATATATACACACACACACACTCACCTAAAGGATTATTAGGAACACCATACTAATACTGTGTTTGACCCCCTTTCGCCTTCAGAACTGCCTTAATTCTACGTGGCATTGATTCAACAAGGTGCTGAAAGCATTCTTTAGAAATGTTGGCCCATATTGATAGGCTAGCATCTTGCAGTTGATGGAGATTTGTGGGATGCACATCCAGGGCACGAAGCTCCTGTTCCACCACATCCCTAAGATCCTCTATTGGGTTGAGATCTGGTGACTGTGGGGGCCATTTTAGTACAGTGAACTCATTGTCATGTTCAAGAAACCAATTTGAAATGATTCGAGCTTTGTGACATGGTGCATTATCCTGCTGGAAGTAGCCATCAGAGGATGGGTACATGGTGGCCATAAAGGGATGGACATGGTCAGAAACAATGCTCAGGTAGGCCGTGGCATTTAAACGATGCCCAATTGGCACTAAGGGGCCTAAAGTGTGCCAAGAAAACATTCCCCACACCATTACACCACCACCACCAGCCTGCACAGTGGTAACAAGGCATGATGGATCCATGTTCTCGTTCTGTTTACGCCAAATTCTGACTCTACCATCTGAATGTCTCAACAGAAATCGAGACTCATCAGACCAGGCAACATTTTTCCAGTCTTCAACTGTCCAATTTTGGTGAGCTCTTGCTAATTGTAGACTCTTTTTCCTATTTGTAGTGGAGATGAGTGGTACCCGGTGGGGTCTTCTGCTGTTGAAGCCCATCCGCCTCAAGGTTGTGCGTGTTGTGGCTTCATAAATGCTTTGCTGCATACCTCGGTTTTAACGAGTGGTTATTTCAGTCAAAGTTGCTCTTCTATCAGCTTGAATCAGTTCCCATTCTCCTCTGACCTCTAGCATCAACAAGGCATTTTCGCCCACAGGACTGCCGCATACTGGATGTTTTTCCCTTTTCACACCATTCTTTGTAAACCCTAGAAATGGTTGTGCGTGAAAATCCCAGTAACTGAGCAGATTGTGAAATACTCAGACCGGCCTGTCTGGCACCAACAACCATGCCACGCTCAAAATTGCTTAAATCACCTTTTTTTCCCCATTCTGACATTCAGATTGGAGTTCAGGAGATTGTCTTGACCAGGACAACACCCCTAAATGCATTGAAGCAACTGTCATGTGATTGGTTGATTAGATAATTGCATTAATGAGAAATTAAACAGGTGTTCCTAATAATCCTTTAGGTGAGTGTATATATATATATATATATATATATATATATATATATATATAACATGTTTGTTAGTGGCTAAATTTTAAATGGTGAACATTTTATCAACCCAAGTAGATAATCAGCAAGCAAATATTAAACATAATGGAGTCTGCAAATAAAAGAAATAGATCATCCAAAAATAACAAAATTATAAAAAACGATAGCTCGTAGTTACCATGTCTGTTATGCTCTACAAGGCAAAACAAAGACATAAAAGAGTTTTTTGAATGGTTAAAAATGATTAAGAGTCATTTGTTGCTTAAATTATTACAAATTTCCCCTTTTGTATTCCACAGAAAAATTTAGACATAGTATACTCATTTTTGAGTGAACTATCCCTTTGTTCAGGGCTTCCGTACTTTAATGATGGAGAGGAATAAAAAAAAAAAATGGAATGGAAAAAAAAAAACTATTATGCACTATTATGACATTATTTGTAATTCTGCATCTACTGCCCATTTATTTTTCTCAAATATCTGAGTAAATGGAAAAATCCCATTTTAAACCTTAGAGACATCAGAGGTCATCATGGACTCAGTGAACTTGCATGGTCATTCTATTCCCAAATAACAGTACAGAGTCCTCAGCTGACACACACACCCCGTGACATTGCTTTCCTACTGCCAGAACCCCATTAAACTATGACGACAGTAAAATTTCAACTGCCCCGTTATGCTGGTAAAAGTGTTTAAAATATATTTACAGTTAAGAACTAAAATGTTAGTACATATGAATACATTCATGTTGTAATGAAAGTTCTACAATACAAATGAACAACACCTACTTAATGATGCTTAAAGGTGCATTATAATTAATATTGACAGCTAGTGGTTGAAATGGGTATTGCAAATCCAAATTCACAATACTGGGCTGTGTTCGAATCCGCCCCTATTCACTATTCCCACTAATATAGTCCACTTGAAGGAGTGAATGAAAACGAGTGAGTTTAGCAAACTGAGCTCCATTAGCAATGAAAAGACTTATATTGTCATGGAAACTAGCATGTATAAACCTTAATACTTAAAATATTTAATAATCAATACTTTTTTTTATAGCTCTATGATATTACACTGTACCCACATTGGAGAAGCAGTTTGAAAAATGGATGGATGATTCAGCTGCGAACGCCAATTTCTGGCGAGACACGGAAGTTAATTCGACATGACCCTCACAGTGCATTATGGGGTAGTCTCTAGCTGTTGAGCGTACATCAGTTGTACACGCGTTATAGCGGTGCATTATGTGATTAAAAAATTGCACTCGATAACGTCCACTATGGTTTTGGACACCACTAAAAATGGCTGTCCCATCAAATAGTGTCCTATTTAAAGGTATAAGGGGTGATTTTGGACACAGCCTTGGAGATAGTTGTTTCCCCCACCCCCTCCTCCTTAGACTCGACAGGATTGAAGACACACAACAGGAACGAGCGCAATTTCACAATGGAAGGTGACAAGCCTTATACTCAGATACACCAAAACAAAAACAGACATTCCGACACAGAACGCACATTTCAAAGTAGAATAAAGGTGTGTTCACGCCACATCATAATTTCCATAATTATGTAAAAAGCGTTCACGTCCTACTTGTATTTATTATGTGCAACATGGACACAATGTTATTAAGTGTTACTCAATCCAAGACTAAATCAAAAGGCTAGCCTACCAATCAAAAGACACTTGAGAAGGGATTCACAAGAAACCCAAAGATTGTTTGCAAAAGCAGCTCATTGCTGAAACCTACTGGATAAAATACACAGTGCAGGATAGAAATGAAGAGGATTAAAAGAGGGGTTTATGACTCATAGTGCGTCACAGCTTTCCTGCAGCTCATATAGTCAAACATGACGGCAAGATATTGAAAATTGCACTAAAAATAGTCATATAATAACACATAAAATAATGTGTCCTTTTGATAATTAATATTTTTCATGCATATCTTTACAAATGAGAACACTAATGCTGAATTGGGAACTGCATACTAGCATACTACTCTTACTACATTTGCCATATCTTTCAATGGCAGAAATAGTATGAGTAGTAAGCTAGTATGTGGCTCTAGACTTTGGAAGGAACCAATGGCAATGTGAGTCCAACTGTTTTGCACAAATTCACAGTGATACTGTGAAAAGAGTGGCACAGCTATATGTATTGTTTATACAAAGCAGGACACTTTGTCATTCAATCTTTTTATTTTATTTTGTAAACACAAAGACAAGCTGGCCCACATTGCCTCTGGACTCCTTTGATGACATATTCTGCTAACTCAGAACAGACAGCACCATCTGCTGGTGTACTTGTGCAGCTTTAAACTTTAAATAAATACTTACTCCTCCCATTGTAATTCCATCAATTAGGGCTACGTAAGGTTTCCGATATGTGCCTAAAAAAGGTCAAATAAATAATAAATAGATAAATCTGTTCATCGAACCAAAAAACTGGCAACAAAAGTGTGAAAACATACCAATAGTGTTGTTCAGAATGTATTCCTCACGGAAAAAGTCTTGAGCAAGGGAATCTCCTGCTTTTCCAGCCTCGGTGACAGCTGGGAAAGTCATTTTAGCATTTCAGTGTGAATGGCATTACTGCATTATCTATGCACAGATCCATAAAAGAGTGAATGAGAAAACAAAATGCATGTTTATCTTAGATAATTACCTCTGATATCCCCACCAGCACAGAATGCTTTCTCCCCTGCTCCTTTAATGATCACAATATCTGTTTCGGAGTCTTTGTCCCATGTCTACAAAACACACAATGATTAAATCAGGTCAACAATCAGAGATGATCATATAGAGTTAGAGCGGGTGAATAAAAATAATACAGTGATGTTGTGAGAAAGGTTTCCAGTCTCCCCTAACCTTGAGCTGAGGGTAGATGTGTCTGATCATGGTGAGGTTCAGAGCATTGAGAGCTTTGGGTCTGTTTAGTGTGATGACACCAGCATTCCCTACTTTCTCAAACAGAACTTCAGTCCCAGCTTGACTGGACATCTGAAAAGAGACATACAGTAATTAAACAATACTTAATGAAAGAAGTTCCCAGAATAAACACTAACATGTACATTTCCAGTCAAGGTTTGCACACATAGCTCATTCATGTCATTTTTTTTAAAACACAATGCATAATTTATATTTGTAAATAAAAATAAGCATAAATTTCATTAAGTGTGTCCATACTCTTGACTAGCTGAATAATACACATACTGTATATGAATATTTAACATGAATACTCGTCATCCCTCCTTAGAGATCAAACTTACCATGTGTCCTTGTATTCTTTGCAATCTAAAGATTGATCGTAGTCTGTATGGGATAAAATCAATATTGGTTTTACTGTTTTTTGTAACATCGAATTGTTATACATATTGTTGATAAAATTAATCTTAAAATAAAGGCAACAGACTATTTTGACACACACACACACACACACACACACACACACACACACACACACACACACACACACACACACACACACACACACACTTAGATATTATATACTTTATAGACGATGTCAAAACTTTTTCTTATTCATTCTTTTTGGGAAATAGTATAGTGTTGCTGCACTGTCTGCAGATGTCATGACATGTACATCAAATTGCATGCAATATTTTACCTCTGTCTATAAGCGGAACAAATCCATTATTAGCATCAAACATGTGACACTTCAGGAACACTCACCTGTGCGCTGATGTTAAAATGATTAATGACATGGCTAAAACTCAGACAGTTCAGCTGATGTTCTGGAATCTGGATCACTGTACACAGAGAGCTTTCACCCTGTCGACCATCTGTCGACACTGTTCATTGGCCCTCCTTCATGATGTCATGGTGGCGCGACACCATCGAAGAAATATCGCGATGTGTCAAAGCAAAAGTTTCGACACTGCCAACTACAGTTTCTCCCGCGACTTACACAAGTGACATGTATATGACATATAAGATTATAATTCACTTTTGATATTGTTGAAAATGACAAAAATGAGTAAACACCGATATAAACAGGTTCTGTACAGAAAATGCCTAAATTAGTGATGAGAGAGGGAGAAACGAAGCTTTTCGAAACTTTGAATCAATTGACCCTCGCAAAATGATTCACTGTTTCGAAGCGCTCGTAAAGCGACTCGCTGGTGTCACCAAGACCTGGGGCCCGTTTCAACCAACTCTGAGTTAAAACTCTAACTCTGAGTTGACTTACACTGAGATGGAAAACTCTGAGTTTTCGGTTACATAACAGCTGAAATGAGTTAGTTCAATCAACTCTAAGTTGACTGACTCTGAGTTAAGCTATAAAAAGCCATTATCAATGGAGCGCAGATATTATGACTCACCATGGCAACAGCGCCAGACAAAAAGTGGTCTGCATATTTCTCACAAGCAGAACTGTTTTAGTTTGGGAGAAAATAGTTGCTCTAGTCAATGCTTAAGTTTACATTTTAATTACTGTTATACAGTGTTGGGTGTAATTAATTACCAAGTAGGCCTAATCTAAATACTGTAATTCAATTAAAGGGATTACTCTTAATTCTTCTGTAATTTAAAGTAAAATCTGATGTAATTGCATTAAATACTGCATAGACTATAGAACAATTCTGTTTAAAACAATAGTGGATTTAACATACATTTTTAAAAGGTGTATTTGTAATGTTACCTTCTCCCTCTACACACTTTGGTCAAATCAAGAATAATTAATGCAATTGTATATTGTTAATTTGAAAGCATTAAAAGTGCAGTTTCTTGTCTCTCCTTGTATTGTTCAAGTGGTTGAGGTTGATATGGGATTTAGTAATTAGTAATAAGTAGACCAATACATTCTAGAGATAGAAATTATTACATTAATCTAATTACACTGCTGAAGATGTGATTTCTAGTTAGTACTAATAACTATTTTAGAATAACTTACCCAACTTTTATAATATTATGGTGAAACTGGAAGAACAGTAGCCTATGTTATTCAACCTGATTTTCATTTTCAGGTGCAATCCTGCAAGCATTAAAAGAACGTGGCAGCAGCTGAAAATGAATTATAAAAACACAATTCAATCAGGTAAGGCTTGAGCATATCATGGGTGTAGGCTACCTGACTTTACAAACATTTGATATATTAAATAACTAAATAGCATCCAGTATATAGCAGTGCAGCAGCATTTTTGACATAGGTCTAATTCTGTTTTCACAAAATTAAATGTTCATTCTCATTTGACTACTACTCAGCCAACAGAAAGAAGGCAGAGGCTCGCAAAACGGGGGGAGGACCTGCACCACCACCTCCACAAATGCAGAGGAGATGGAGAGGAGATGCAGAGAAGATGGAGATGCAGAGGAGATAGAGAGGAGATGGAGAGGAGATGGAGAGGAGATGGAGATGCAGAGGAGAAGGAGAGGAGATGGAGAGGAGATGGAGAGGAGATACAGAGGAGATGGAGAGGAGATGGAGATGCAGAGGAGAAGGAGAGGAGATGGAGATGCAGACGAGATGGTGAGGAGATGGAGAGGAGATGCAGAGGAGATGGAGATGCAGAGGAGAAGGAGAGTAGAGGAGATGGAGATGGAGAGGAGATTGAGATGGAGATGAAGATGGAGATGGAGATGGAGAGGAGATGAGATGGAGAGGAGATGGAGATGAAGATGGAGATGGAGAGGAGATGAGATGGAGAGGAGAGGAGATGGAGATGGAGATGGAGATGCAGAGGAGAAGGAGAGGAGAGGAGATGGAGATGCAGAGGAGAAGGAGAGAAGATGGAGATGCAGAGGAGATGGAGATGCAGAGGAGAAGGAGAGGAGATGGAGATGGAGATGGAGAGGAGATGGAGATGCAGAGGAGAAGGAGAGGAGATGGAGATGCAGAGGAGAAGGAGAGGAGAGGAGATGGAGATGCAGAGGAGATGGAGATGCAGAGGAGAAGGAGAGGAGAGGAGATGGAGATGCAGAGGAGATGGAGATGCAGAGGAGAAGGAGAGGAGATGGAGATGGAGATGGAGATGGAGATGGAGATGGAGATGGAGATGGAGAGGAGATGGAGATGGAGATGGAGATGGAGATGGAGAGGAGATGGAGATGCAGAGGAGAAGGAGAGGAGAGGAGATGGAGATGCAGAGGAGATGGAGATGCAGAGGAGAAGGAGAGGAGAGGAGATGGAGATGCAGAGGAGAAGGAGAGGAGAGGAGATGGAGATGCAGAGGAGATGGAGATGCAGAGGAGAAGGAGAGGAGAGGGAGATGCAGAGGAGATGGAGATGCAGAGGAGAAGGAGAGGAGAGGAGATGGAGATGGAGATGGAGATGGAGATGGAGAGGAGATGGAGATGGAGAGGAGATGGAGATGCAGAGGAGAAGGAGAGGAGAGGAGATGAAGAGGAGATGGAGATGGCCCTAAGCCTGAATGCTGGAAGGCCAATGGCTGAAGGAATTCCTGGAGGGACTTCATCAGAGCCAGTCACTCCCCAAGATTCAAGGGCCTTCATAAAATTTAAGAGGTCTACATATGTGTTATTTTTTATATTGGCTATTTTTTTATATTTCCATTAATTTACTTTGGGTTGTGTTTTTGTGTTGTTCCCAACAGATTCTGGTGGTAATATCTGTCTTTTGGAGCCTCCTGTCCCAACTGAACCCCAGGCAGTTGTAAGTACACAATACACCAAAAATTATGACAAATAGTATTATAAAGTTTACTCAATCAAATGCTCATCTTCACAGGACGATGGGGATGAATAAACAGTTTTTCTGTAAATGCCACAGTTTAATTCTGTAGAATTTGCTTAGAATGACATGATGTAACTCTAATCTACTGTATTTTCAGTTGCCAGTTAAGGAGTTATTTAGACTTCATCTTATTAAAAAAATTGAGGAAAAAAAAGCAGTAAAAACAGCAATGAATAAATGTACTGAAAGAATGAATGAGGTGTTTAAACAAGAATGAATGAGGTGTTTAAACACCGCTTCCTCTTTAAAAAAAGGGGAGGAGACCGAAATAAACTCTAGGTTTACTGAAGAAAACCTGCTCCCGACCAGGTTAGGTTCACAGAGTAAGTTGCCATGGTAACTGACTCTGAGTATAAGTTACCTCTCTTTCAGAAACGGGCTTGACTTACTCTGCTTTCTCAGGTTTGACATACCTCCCATTCTGAAACGGAAAATCCAGAGTTTGCCTCATTTCAGGGTTAACATACTCAAAGTTTTCTCTTAACCTCCTTTCTGAAACGGGCCCCTGCTGGTCACAAACTGTGTAAATGCAATGACAACTTGCATAAGTAAATAAATAAACACCTTTTACATACTAATTGCCAATGTTTTAATAAAAGCCTATCTATGAAATGCAATAAACAAATAATCTAATACCATTAAATATGAAGTCTCTGTATATTATGTGTGTATAATTGTTTTATTTTTTATTGTGGGGCTTGTTTTATGGAGAGCTTGATTAATCAGGTCAATAAGAGATTATTAACAAAAAAACTTTCTTTTTATTACACAAATGTGCCATTAAAAATGTCTACAAATGTGTGTTGTTCGCGAACTTACAGAGATACTCGCCTCCTAGCGGCGAATATGACGTAACGAAGCCTCGTTCATTGAAATCACGTGTTTACGCGCTCCGAATCACTGGTTCGAAACAAATGATTCACAAAGGTCTCGAAGCTTCACGGAGCGTCTTTGGAAAGCGCCCAACACAAGCCTGAGTTGCTAGGCAACTGTACCGACGCCGGAAATACGTGGCTGTGAGAGACATGGCGAACAGGAGGGGAACAGCTGTGCCTCTCCACTTCCATCATATTTTACGATATTTTTCAGTATTAATCCTCTCTGTTCTATCCTATGAATTAACCTCGGCCTCAGACGACGATGCATTTCGTGCCGGGCAGTCGATGCTGTCTCCGGTGGCTTCCCCATCGCGGGATGTTCGGTAGGACTCGTATACTGAAAAATATGCTTCCTGCTTTTACATTACTGCCCAGAGCTGTTAAATTCACATGTGTTGGTTTGTTCATGTTTTGTAATACCCTTTGAACTCCGTCATTTTAAAATTAATGTGTATGTTTATGAGGTTATAAGAAGCAAAACACTTCTCCTTTTTGTCTCGTTTACCTCCATCAATAACCTCTTTATTGACACAAAACCAGAAATGTGTTCAGATTGAATATTATAGTGGATATCACCATTGTTATATATTATCATTATATTACTAAAATGTCTATTATTACTGTAAAAACAAACAATACTGCGAGAAACCGAAATGTACGTTTCTGTCAAATTGAAGCATTGTATAAATGCATTTAATTTGGTATTGATTTGATTTCCAAATGAGATAGAAGTAGATAAATATAATGAATTTTACACATAAACCATTTTACAGATAATTTTACATTAAAAGACATTTTTTGTTTGAAACCTTTTGATTATTTTTGTCAGGTTTGAAAGGACAACATTTACACCTGGAATATTTCACACCACATTTAATGAAAAATTAAATTGCTCAAACTAATTTATTTAAAGTTCAATTAATTAAAATGTATTAACTTCTTTGTGATAGCTGATTTTCAGTAATATAGAAGTAGGGGAACATAATGAACATTCAATAATAAAAACATGTTTTGTTTGAAACATTTTAATTTGAAGAGAGACAACATTGAAATATCACATGGGATATTTCACACCAAATTTAATGAAAAAATAAATTCCTCAGAAATGCTCTAACTAATTTATTGTAGGTTCAATTCATTCAATTTTATTAACTTCTTTGTGAGACCAGTCTGAGAAATCTTAAAAAAGATAGCCTAGAAGTTGGAAAAAAATACAATTGTACAATAAAACATCTTGTTTGAAACATTTTAATTGGAGAGAGTATAACAAAAAGAAAAATCACATGGATTATTTCACACTAAAATTGATTACAAATAGTTTTTAATTGTAGTCTAAAAATACTCAAACCAAAGGTTTGAAAGTTTGATTAATTAAACTTTAGAAATAATAGAAAAATAATATTTAGAAATGTGAACATTTTAACTTACACATTAAGACACATAGCCTAAGTTGGGAACCTGAAACTGTACTGCACTGTAGGAATGACCCTGTTTTTATGTAATACTCAGATACCTCCTGTATGACGTGAATCCACCTGAGGGATTCAATCTTCGCCGGGATGTGTACATTCGCATGGCCTCTTTGCTGAAGACATTGAGGAAAGATGGCGACTGGGTGCTAGTGTTGCCTCCATGGGGTCGTCTATATCACTGGCAGAGCCCTGATATACATCAGGTTCGCATCCCCTGGGGAGAATTCTTCAGCGTGACCAGCCTGCAGGCTAAGATACCAGTCATCGAGTATGAGGAATTTATTGCTGGTGAGCTGTGTTGTTTTTGTTTACCATTAATTTGTTCAAACTTGAAGTCTTAAAGATAAAGGCCTCGGACCTGCATGTGTGGATACACACTCGCGCTACTTATCCTATCCTATCCTAATTGAAAAAAAAAAAGTCGACAAAAAGATGGAATGCAATATTTGGTGATAATATAGCATAACAAGCAATTAACAAAAGACCAGTCATTTTTGACTTGGAACGCTAAAGGTGTTACAGGATGTTCAACACAGCGCAAGGGTTTAACATATTTAGCAATTCCACATGATGACGGTCTTGCGTCACTGTCTAGTTAGTCATATTTTATTTAAATAGGAACATTGCATTTATAAACAATTAAACAGACTCAATTATGATTTCCACATTTTGTATCTTTATGATTGGTCTCAGAGTCTGGTGGTCCCTTTATTGACCAGATCCTTGTGCTGCAGAGCTATGCAGAGGGCTGGACAGATGGGAAATGGGAAGAGAAGGTGGATGAACGACCATGCATTGAAAGACTGATGTACTCAAAAGACAAACAAAGCTATTACAGGTACCACATTTTAATGCACGACGTGGAGGCAAAGACCTGCCCGACTCGAAGCGAAGTGCATTGAAATCGTTTAATGCATTTGTAAAACGATGATTCAACTGACTTGAACGGTTTTATTGCACACCTTCCAATGGAAACCATGTATCATGTTTTGAGTTTATTTTTGTATTTCTTTTCCAGCTCTGTTCAGGTGTGTGTTTCCTAGTTAGTCTTCTAATGTGTTCATTAGTTCAGTCTTCCTCCTCCCCTGCCTGTTTGTATCCTTGGTTACTGATTAAGTTAGTTGAGTTCAGGGGCCTATACCATGAACCCGGTTTAGGTGGCTAGCCGGGTATGTTTCAGTTTAGTTTGCGCCAACCCTGGGTTTTAGCCACCATGAAAGTGGTTTGGCTTTTAGCTGTGTTCATCTCCATAGTAACTTATGCTCCACTGCTAACCTGGTCCGGGGCAGGTTATGTTCCTGGGGCACGTTCAAGTTCAAAACGGTGCGCAACGTTTTGCTACGGTTTCCGGGTTGAACGTCATGTTTCCTGGAAACGGCGTGCACCGGTGTGCAACAGGGTTTGAGATACGTTTTCTCTTGTTTGGTGGGTGTGTCAGAACTGCAGTCCAATCAGCAGCAACATGTATATAAAGCACGCGGTATTAAAGTGAACTCGCACAATGGGTTCAAGGAAAGTAATTTACAAGTGTGTTTGATGCAGCTCGGTATACGCAACAACTGAAGATATTAGAAGACATGTTGGTCGTAAGTTTTATTGTAAAAATATAGGATATCAACATAATGATGATGTTGTTTATATTTTTAGCTTCATTGCAAGTGTATAAACAAAGTGAAATAAACAATGGTAATTAAGTGCTTTTCCTTAAAAATGAAAAAGAAAATACAGGGTATTAAAACAGTATGAACTACAAATAAAGTCAGTATGTCAGGCTAAATAGATGTGTTTTAGTCTGAATTAGGTAAGATGTGTGCTTCCATTACAGTTTCAGCAAATCCCTTCACTCGATTGGGATGTTCTCTTGTGTTCTGGGCGGCAAGTAACTGTAACATCGGGCATATTTTATAGTATTAAACACATATTTATACCGACTTCATCAGGCTCCGAAAATTCTTCACAAAGAACACAGAGAATGGCATTCTCAGCTGCCATAGTTGCAACTCTTGCGTCATCAGAACAGTGTGTTCAACGCATCACCGTTTCTGTTTAAAAAACGTTGTGCAACGTTTTGTCGGGGCTGAACGCAGCCCAGGTAAGAGGTTGCAAACCGAAACCGAACAGCCAATCAGCTGTGAGCAAAGTGACATGTCTGACGCGATAAAGTCACTCCAATTTAAAGGTCACTAAATAGCAAATGATTTTTAAAGACAAAATCAACTGGCTTTTAGTATGTTTATTTAGAATAATACATTTGTATGATTTAGATATTATTTATGAAATTATTATACCCTTAATTGATCACACATGTATAATTTAGTTCATCAATTATTATTACGCAGAGTTTAAATGAATAAATATATAAGTTAATAAAAATACGCTTTAGAGTCAATAAATGAAGCTATTAGTTGTCCTCTTTCATAGACAGCTATTTTCTTCTTGCTGTGTAAATTTGTTTAAATTCGTAATATTTTAATACTTTTATTTAATAAGTGAATTGCGCTGCTTCTCTCGCGAGAAATGAATCGCAGTTTCACTCTCTCAGCATGTGATTGGCTGTTCGCTACTGATGTCACACCTAAACTCTGGATCTAAGCCTGAGTTGACAGAAAAAGTTGATGATCAGCATCATGGTACCAACAAAGCCTGGTTGGATTGGTTTGGTTTTGTCAACTCAAAACTAATCCTGCAACCCTGAGTTTGTTCAACTACCATCATGGTACAGGCCCCAGGTGTGTCTAGTTAATTTACCCTCTCTTTGTTTGTGGTGTATTTAAGCCCAGTGTCATGTTCATCAGTCGTTATGTGTGCCCTTGATTAGTTTCTGGTTGTTCTGTTCCTTGTGGTTGTATTCTGAGAATCTTGAGTATTTCTGTTAGTTTGAGTTTGTTATTAATAATGACTGCTGCATTAAGATCCAGTATTCTCTCTGGTGCAACCAGGACCGTGACACCATGATAATGTTTTTCAGGATTCTTTGAGGAATAGAAAGTTCAAAAGAACAGCACTTATTTGAAATAGAAAGCTTTTGTAACATTATTAAAGTCTTTACTGTCAATTTGGACAAATTGAATGCATCCTTGCTAAATAAAAGTATTCATTTTTTAAAAACAGCTTTAAAAACAAAAATCTTTTGAATTGCAAAGTATGTACATACAACTTGTGTACTATACGATGCCTTTGTGTGAGGAACAAACTGAAATAAAAGGGATAGGTTGTGTCATCATTTGCTCACCCTGTTCCAGTGTATGATTTTCTTTGTTCTTTTGAATGTGAAAGAATATATTTTTAACTGTTTTGTCTATACAAGATAAGTCCAAACAAAACAACACTGGTCCTTCTTTTGTGTTCCACAGAAGAAAGAAATCCATAGGATTGGAACGAAGTAATGATGCCAGAATTTTCATGTTCAAACTATTTTTATTTAATTAATTATTGTTTCTCTTTCTCCAGAGGTTGGTTTTGGGGTTATGAAGAGACCAGAGCATTTAATGTCACCTGTTTATCTGCTCAGGGACATGCTTCTATCTTGGCCCCTTTCCTACAAAACAACTTATCAGCCACGTAAGTCACGTTTTAATTAGGTTTGCAATAAAATAGCTTTTAAATGCAAATGGGGGTGTTTTTTTGTTGTTGTTTTCATTCAACCACAGGTCAGTAATGCTGGACAGAGCTGAGACTGTCCTTCATGATCACTATGCTGGGAAGGACTACTGGGATGTAAGTCCATCAACAAATATTTTCATGTTTTCATGCCAAAATATAGTAGTAATTAAGATTTTTGAAACATTTCTCACCTGATAGTTTGAAATTTAACCAAACATTTGATTATGTTGCTCAACAGACACGGCGAAGCATGGTGTTTGCCAAACACTTGCGTATCATAGGGGATGAGTTTAGGGCCAAGTATCTCAACTCCACAGATAAACAGGACCAGACACCATACAACGAGGACTGGACCCAAATGAAAGTATGTTTTACTTACAGTAATACTCCCTTCTCATTGTTCAACTACAAGAAGTGCTGGTGTCACTGCTGTCTGCATGATAGATACTGAGTATCTTGAGTCAAACTGGTGTTTATGCAACAAGATGAAGGATTTAAGCTCTTTAGTTCACATGTCATGACAATGTGTTTTTAGAATGTTTGCAATGTGCTTTACACCCACGCTCATTTCATTATCATAGCAAAAACTTTTATAAACTCTTTGGCCCAGAACAGGTTGGGCAGTGCTAAGGGAGGTCCTTACCTGGGAGTCCACTTACGTAGGAAGGACTTCATCTGGGGTCACAGAGAAGATGTGCCTAGCCTTATTGGTGCAGTAAAGAAGATCCAGAGCCTCATGAAGACGCACAAGCTTCAGCAAGTCTTTGTGGCCACCGATGCAGACGAAGAAGGTACAGATTAAAAAATAGTAAAACATCAATAATGACCAAGCATTTAAGCTTACGGTCAGAATTATTTTTTATTTTTTTTACAAAACTTTCACTGAATAGAGGTAGAGGCCATACTTCCCGCCAAACAGCAACATACACAACATTGTGGTATTTCAAGGAATATTTACTCACAAATTCAGATATTTGTTATTGTTTACTCAACTTCGTGTCATTCCAAAACTTTGTGCTGATATTTATTTCTGTTCAGCAAAATATAAGATTTTGAAGTATATTCATGCATGTCTGTCCAGTTTCAAAAAGGACAAAAAAACCACCATAAAAGTAGTTAAAGGTAGGGTTGGCAATTTTGGAGCGGCTAGCAATGGGTTCAGAGCGTTATCCAAACCCACGCCTCCTCCAAAACACATGAACGGACACAGCCAGAGCAGATTCAGCAAAGCGCCATGAGACGAGAGACGACGTGAAATTACCTTATGTCTCAAACAGGGGCGGATCTACCGGGGTGGCATAGGGTGGCAAATGCCACCCTAAAAGAAAGCCTTGCCACCCCTGCTGCCACCCCAGTTGGCAGCAACGAATTAAAAGTTATGGCCAATTTGACAATTTATGAGCGCGAATCTCCCATGTCCGACTGCAGTGAATTCGCTACGTGCATAATATGACGACCGTTGACGTTCGTACTTTAGTGTGTGGGCCAATACTTCCGGCGAAAACTTATGGTGATCTGACCGCGAGAGCGGGAGACAGCAAGAGCAAGAGACAACAGCGACCGAGTTCTATTACCAGAGAGATACGTTTTCAACCCGACCAAATTTTTAAATGCATATCATTTTCAGTGTATTTCACCTGTGCGTTTCTATGCTTTATATTACTGCATTTATTTTGTGCAAGTGAGATGAGTAAAGCACATCTGTTTCATATATCATGTATCTGTCTGGTGTTTATATGCAGTAGCGTACAGTATTCCACAGTAAAACACTCAAGTTGGGTGCTCAACAAAATAATATATATAAAAAAGGGAAAAAAGGTCGGCACACCTTGGCTCCAAAAGTTAAACGCACCCCTGCCTTTATACTCACACAGGGATGGACTGGCCATAATATTATAACTATTATTGTATAGTAGTGTAATGTAGACAGACACTATATCACAACTAAAAGAGTTTTGAGTTTTTCTTTGTTCAATTTGCACACTGAATACGGGTTGGAGCTCTTTATTTTGAACTCTCAAAGTGCACCAGATTGATGAATTTAACATTAAAAAGCACAAATTTTCTTACGGGGGTGCATGCCCCCCAACCCCCCTAGAGGGACAGAGAGCACACACCACAGATTTCCCAAAATCCTGTGGGAAAAAACGCTATTGCTATACCAATGCAGCTTATAGCTTGTTTTAGCATTCATCACTGTGGAGTAGGGCTATAGTTCAACTTAGTAGTTATTTCATCTGTTTACTCTTACTCACTCCTATTCACTTATGTTATGACATTAGTGGTTTTTATAGGAGTTGGTATACATATTCAAGGGAGTGCAAAGTTCGGTTGTGTTTATGATCATATGTAGTGGGCCAGTCTGGGCCAAAATGCCCGGGCCGATTTTTTTGTCCCAGTCCAGCCCTGTACTCACAGGTGACCCCAAACCCCCCCCACAAAAAAAGATTAGTAAATATGATGTCTTCTTCTTTTCTTCTTTTAGAGCTCGCTAAACTGAAAAGGATGCTTCCTGAGATGGTTCGCTACGAGCCCACCTGGGAGGACCTTGAGCTCCTGAAAGATGGAGGGGTGGCCATCATAGACCAGTGGATCTGTGCCCATGCAAGGTATTCAACCACACCCTCTGCTGAGATTTTTTTTCTGTCGCAACAAAGAAGTTATGGAATGACATTGCAATTTTTTTTATGCTGTAGGACGGTGTACAAAACCTGCTTTATCAAATGTGTTAAAAGATCATCTACTCCAGTTATTTGCTTTTCAAGCCAGTTAAGAATTTTTTCTTGTAGTCTTTAATTCTTTTTTCTTGTAGTATTTAATTCTTTTTTCCTTTATTTATTTATTTTACTATAATTGTTCTTTGTCTAGCTTTATTTTAAATCTGTCCCTAGAGGATTAAGTTGATGGAGTATCAGTGTTAAAGAAAATCTTACAATTTTGTTTCTATTTAAACTTGAGAACTGAGTATAATATAATCACAAAATGTGTTGTTTTTCTCCTGGCAAACTATTTCAAGGTTATATTTTAATATCAGCTTAATTTTAAAAGTTTATTTAGGATAAAGGATCATTACAAATTAGATTCTTTGCTGTTTCATTGAATTGGGTGTGACTCTGAAAGATTCTTTCCATTAAAAACCAAAAGCGTGACCTTTGAGGTTATGACTTGCACCACAATTCTTTCAATCCCCTCAAGCACTTGCTTTACTGGAAAAAATGCTCATTGTTTGATATGACAACCAACCTATCAACATATCTTTTGTAGCAACAATGTGTCACCCACTCACATCTGTTGTCTTTCTTGTCAGGTATTTCACTGGGACATCGGTTTCAACCTTCTCTTTCAGAATACATGAGGAAAGAGAAATCCTAGGTTTCGATCCTAAAACCACCTATAACCGATTCTGTGGTGATGATGAAAACGAATGTGAACAACCAACGCACTGGAAAATTGTCTACTAATAACACAGAAACCACAGAAAACATGATGCTGGTCACACAGACCGCAACTGATTTCTCAGATTTAAAAGTTGTGTCTATATTTTTTAAATGTTTTTGCTGACAATGTTGAAAATACACACTTTTAAAGGATGGATTGTGTAAAATGTAGGGTTAGTCCTTTGTTAGATAAGGGGAGCCATAAGATAAATATATCAAATGGCTTTTATCTCATATCTTGTGTCAGATATGGAATTTATGAATGCTGCTGCTCTGTTCTCACAGTTCTTTCATTCGGATTGTTGATACTCAAGGTGAACTGTGAATAACACTATGAGCAAACCTGTTTGAAAATGCTCAACATGATTTTTCACCACTGCTCCAGTATTTGAAGTCTAGCTTTTTGTGTAATTTAGTACTTGCCAATTATTTTTGTCTCACCATATTTTTTGCCTTTGACGAATAACATGTATAAACATACAGTATAAGTGTTTATTTGATATTTCGGTAACACTTTACAATACGGTTCCTTAGTTAACATTAATTAACTTAAAGCTCCAGTCCGTAGCTTTTTTGGGTTTAAAATGATCCAAAATATATTTTTGAGCAAGTACATAACCAGCCAGTGTTCAAAATGATCTGGTTGCCTTATCTTGATTTAAAACGCAAAGCTTGTAATAATGTTTTCTAATACACATTAAATGTAGTCACATAATGCTGATGTTGTTAACATTAACAATTTGACAACAAAGTATAATTTGCATGGTTTGACGTGATATGATAAGTGATCGTTAGATTTAATCAGCGCGATTTACTGCAATGCTTCTTTTCCCTTAGTTGATCAGAACAAAAGTGGATGTTACTTACTTGTTCAGATGACAATTTAGAGGGAAAATTCTTATGTTGGTCATACTTCCAAAAAGTATAATCTGTGATTCCGAATGACAGTATCCACACCGGCGCGGTGACTGACAGCCGCAAATTCTCCTCTAACATTGTGTTCATCCATGCTGTGCCGTGCCGAGGCACAACTCACGTAAAGTTGACTATTCCTTGAATAACTGCAATTGCAGATTTCAAACAGAGATGGCGACAAAGAGGAAAAACTGCGGACTGCAGCTTTAACATGAACTGAGAATGAAGAATACTTCTACAGCATTTGTTAATATTAATTTTAACATTTACTAATACATTATTAAGATCCAAGGTTGTATTTGTAATAATGGACTGTGAACAAACAATGAACAGCTGTATTTTTGATCAACTAACATTAACAAAGATTAATAGATACTGTAACAAATGTATTGCTCACCGTTAGTTAATACATTAACTAATGTTAAATGATTAACCTTATTGTGAAGTGTCACCTATATTTCTGTCAGTATGTGCCTGTCTGCTATTTGGAGAAAAAAACCCCAATACAGTATTTTTACACTATACAGTAGTGAAGCTTTCTCATGTTTTTATTAATTTGAATACCACAATGTGCTTTTTGCTTTCATAAAGAAAGATAACTGGAGGTTTTCTGGTATGGCAACATTACACAAGCAGTTTTTTATTGGCAGGTTTGGTTTGTGTATTTCTTTGGTTTGGAAATTTTTAAGTGTATGTTTACCATTACCATTCTGAAATTACTGTATATGTGCTCGTTCTATAAATGTTTTCTTAAAGTTAAAAAAAAAATTAATTGTAATGATCACATCATTTGATGTGGACGTGATCAAGTGTTTTTTGCTTCATTTCTGTGAAAAGAGTTTTCTTACAAGGATTTAAACTATAATCAGTGCCTTGGACTGTAATTCATTATTAATCAGCCACATTAGTTACATTTCTGTAGGTTTTGTTTGTTTATACATGAAGACTGTTTTTTGCGATCTCTCTCCTGGGGGTTGAATCTGGTTTCATATGATGCTAATCTGTCCTGCTCAAAGCTATACTGATCATTTTACCTCAACTTGTGGGTGGTGACAATGCTTTGTGACTTATTCTCACAGAAAAGGGGCAGCTTGAAGTGTTTTTCAGTCTTTTGTTCTGTTGTTCTGTGTCGATCTTCCCAAGCCAAGTCTAGAATTTTAACAATAGCGTGCTATGTGGATCCTAATCTTGGGTGTTTAATCAGCTTTAGAATTGAAAAACATAGGTGATATACAATATAATATATATTTACGTTTATGTCTTTTTCCTATTAGAATCTAACCTAAAGGAAGGTTTAACTTGATGAACTTTACAATCTGTAGAACCATCATGACTTGGTTGACACACTGAATGTGATCTCCATTTCACAGTAAAAAAAAAAAAAGTCCTTTAGCTTATTTGTTCCATGCATGTAAACATGAATAGACTGGAAAACAAGAATTTCAAACTTGTGTGAAGATCATCATTGTAGTGGAGACTTTTCACACTTCCTTCAGTGAATATTTCTCAGGAGGTTTATTTTTTGTCAGTTTTTCTGTAGGCACATACTTTAAAGTGTAAATATTGTAATAATATTTGTTGATCCCGACCTGACATTTAATACCTTTATCCTGAGAACATGGTTCAACCTTTCTGTAAAAATATTGTTTACTCATAGCAAAAATATGAATTTGAATTTTAGGTTTCACTCTTCTTATGAAACCTTCCCAGCTTGAAATGAATATTAATTTCCTCAAAAACAATAGGCGTGTGAACAACACAACAGTGATAAGACAGATTTATGTATCTGAGACCAATTCTTATCGTCACATTTTTAGTTGGGTATATTTTCTCTCTCAGCTTGGCACTAGTTAGTAGTGTTGTAGTCAAGACCAAACTGCTGTCATGCTCATTTTTGATAAAAACACCTCTTGCTCTTGTGATATTGCTTTATTATATCATATGCTATAACATAAAAATCAAGATCTACAAGTACTTTTTTGCAAGCATTATCTTGAATTTTGTTTAAATTTGATTAATTTTGGACATTTTTTGACACAATCCCTTGTTGATTACTGACCCGGCACAACAGAAACAAAATTAATCAAATTATAAACAAGTTATTGTTTGCATTTGAAGCAGGAAGTTTTTGTATTCAATTACATTAATGAATAATGATGTTAACAAATAAGACGATGTGCTGGCAATTTAGTGATATCCCTGCATGCTGTGGTCTTGACCGGTCTTGAAGTAAAATCCCAAGACTGAGACAAGACCAACACATTCAATTAATGCTCTTGAGACCAGTCTCAAGTAGCTACTACAACATTACTAGTTAGTTAAGCTATACCAACCTCTCGGTAACACTTTAGAATACTTTTCCGTCATTAGTAGATAACAGGAACAAATAAGTAATGCACTATTAACATTCTAGTAACTGTTAACTAACAAGAAACTCTGATTAACAAATAAGTATGTAATAGCATGCAGTTAAATGTGGTTCACTAGCTAAACGATAACTATTTTTTTCATACCTTCCAGAGAACTAAGAACTACAGGTCAATAATTAACATGGATAATGTATAAGTGTCAGTGTAAGCTTTTGAGAGATTTTTGTAAGTTTTTGAATATAATTCCTTCTGATGGATTTGGTAATGCTTGAGTCATTACTAGTGGGTTACCATGATCTTCACACTAGAATACTGATCCAAATAATTAGTAGTTCCTAGAAGGATGTAGCAACACTTGAGTCATTACTAGCCAAAACTTACAAAAACCTCAAAAGCTTACAATGACTTCAGTCAAATAGTTATCAAGCTTTTCACTTTAGAATACTGAAAATGTAGTTCATTTAGAAGGATGTAGTAACACTTGATTTATTACTAATGGGTTGCCATTACCTTATAATATGCATTATTGACGTTAATTATAGTTCTTAGTCCTCAGTGCGGTGAAAAAATAGTAGTTACTGATTAGCTAATAGTGAACGATCACATTCAACTGAGCACTGCTACTTACTAATTTGTTAATCAGAGTTTCTTGTTAGTTAATAGTAGTTACTAGAATGTTAACTTAACAGTGCGTTACACATTTGTTCCTGTGTAGTTTTTCGTTAATGACAGTAACAGTATTCTAAAGCAGAGGTTTTCAATAGGTGAGGCGCGCCTCCCCTGGGGGGCGCCAAAGAGGCACAGGGGAGGCGCGACACGCGAAGAAAAAATATCTGTATCAGAGAATGTCTGTATGCTCTATTAACATGACAGGGCTTAAATTATTCCGGCAATGCATGCGATACATTTTTGTATACGATCACGCTCTTATTTACGCAAATACTTTTAAACCATCCATTCGTGACAAGACAAAAGAGAACGCGCTGTCAGTGAATGTCCTCCTGACACACACACACAGACACGCACGCACGCATGACGCACAGAAAGACGCGCGCCCGTATCCAGTTCTCTTTCGCACTTGAACGAACACTAACCCACACATTTATGCCAAAATGTCCGTTTGGTCGAGTATCCTCACAAGAATTGTCTTAAATGAGTTAAATAAAATCTTAAATAGAAAGAGTAGGGGAGCGCGTATGGAGCGAATTATGTGCCAAAACCTCACACACACACAAAACGTGTTTTACTCACACCCAATGATTCACAAACAAACTCAATGTGGTTTGTAAATACAAAACATCACTCACAAACTAATGCATATTGTTCTGCAAATAAAAAACGTAACTATCAAACAAATACAGTATGTTTTACATATACATAGAAACGTATTTCTTCAATAACAAAAATATCCTCCAAGTACAAACTAAAATCTTTCAAGTACAAACTAAAATCTTTCAAGTACAAAACAAAATTCTACAAGTTCAAAACAAAATTCTACAAGTACAAAGCAAAATTCTACAAGTACAAAACAAAATTCTACAAGTACAAAGCAAAATTCTACAAGTACAAAACAAAATTCTACAAGTACAAAGCAAAATTCTACAAGTACAAAACAAAATTCTACAAGTACAAAGCAAAATTCTACAAGTACAAAACAAAATTCTACAAGTACAAAGCAAAATTCTACAAGTACAAAACAAAATTCTACAAGTACAAAACAAAATTCTACAAGTACGAAAAACTGTCACGTGACTTTTGGCACTATTTTTCCGCGTCCAGGCAGATTTTCTCACAAATGCAGTTGAGCAACTTCCTCTTCTAGAACAGTAGATGGCGCTAAGACAGGGGATCAATTTTGCGCTAGTCTATCGGGAGAAACACTGATGTGAAACACGTGCTTGCCTTTGCCCATGGGAAAATGAGTGGTGAACAGGTGTGTTTCTGTCTTACTTTATCTTTAATTAACCTTATTGAGGTTTTGGTAAATGTTTATTATTTAGACAGAAATCTACATTAGCACTTAGAGAGTGTCCACATCTAAACCTCTGCTAATTCTCACTAAGATCATCTGAAAGCAATAGTCAAAGGAATTATGTCTAAATGAGACCATAAATTATGTTAAAACATGTCCACAATGGCCACATTTGAACTAGCTTTTAAACTTGTATGAAGGTTCAATGAACGTCTAAATTGGACGTCAAAAAAAGACGTCATAAAAACTTTCATTCTGGCTCCTCAGTGGACGTCTTTTCAACGTCCGACTTTTGTGACAAAGACTTTAAAAAGACGTCTTTAGGACATCATTTTGCTTAGTGGGGTGTAGATTTTTTTTTTTTAAAGCAACATATGATAGAGCTTTCAGCTTAGATTCCCCTATCCTAGAGAGAGTGAAGTGCTACTAGCGGTAATATGGATTTTTGTCTAGATGTAATAAACATTTTGCAAAAGAAAACCTCAATAAGGTTAATTAGATAAAGACAGAAACACACCTGTTCACCGCTCATTTTCCTCAGCTGTAGGCAGTGTTGGGAAACATATTTCGTTACAGAATACATGCCCAAAAATGTAATTTGTAACGTATTCCGTTAGCCTCTCTCACAGACATGTCTACTTTTAAACAGAACAATTCAAAACGAAAGAAAAAAGACTACAGACTGCTCTCTGCTTATGCAATCCTGGCGCGTTCACTGCGAAGATCTTCATGTTTTCAGCCGACACACTGACAAAAAATACACTTGTTTATTAATAAACAATTAAAATATCTCCTTGATATATTTTACATATTCATAATCTTTTGCCAGTTCTTTGTGACAGCTTTAAGGTGCTTTATTAGCAGTGTCACCCTACATGTTACACGCGTCACCACCGCACCGCACCCACCAGAATAGGCCTGTTTAGTAAGCAGGATAAGATTGCCGCATTCTTACATTTATAAAAGGCAATTCAATGCGGACGTAATCCCTCAGATTGAGTAATGTAACGAAATACGTTACAAATTACATTTTTGGGCATGTATTCTGTAACGAAATATGTTTCCCAACACTGCCTACAGCTGAGGAAAATGAGCGGTGAACAGGTGTGTTTCTGTTGTAATGTCAGTCTGTGTTCCCCTGTCATTTCTTGTTTTAGCAGTTTCCCCATTATGTCTATTAGTCTTCCCAGGTGTCCCCGGTTAACCACGCCCCCTTGTTATCTTGTTCAGCTCGTTTGCCCTTGTATTTAAGCCCTGTGTTTCAGTCCAGTCTTTGTGAGTTCTTGTATTGTTACTGTTTATGTTGGATGCCCTGTTTATGTTGGAAGTCTGAGTCTTTGTGAAGTTTTCAGTTTATTTAATAAAGTGTACTGCATGTGGATCCTGCTTCCTCCGTGCTTCAACGACCAGCGTAACAGAAGAACTCACCAAAACTATGGATCCAGTAGTCACAAACAACCAGGCCCTAAGGAGATACCTGTTGTCAATGTCACAAGATGGCCAGCCCATAGTAAGGTATGTGAAGGACTTCTGGGCTTGCTGCCATTTAGCGTCCCTAGACGACGTCCAGCTTATAGAGCTGTTCCGGAGCGGACTAGACGAGGGCATCGCTCTTATGATGCCAAATGACTATACCGACTGGACGCTAGAACGGTATATCGACCTGGCACTTTTCCTGAGCGATTCGTCGTTTGCTGTGGACATGGAGAAGAAACTCCATCAACCAGTAGTATCCCTTCAGTCTGGTCTTTATGTCACTCCCATTATCAAGCCACCCACCAGATCGATCTATAGCCGTCTGGTGTCCAGCGTGGCCGATCCCCCGCTGAGGTCAGCACGGGTTGCCAAAAAGGCTAACCTGCTTGGGACTCGTTTCGTCCAGACCGTCCCGCCTGCCGAGCCAGAGGCCGTCCAGCCAGAGGCCGTCCAGCCAGAGGCCGTCCAGCCAGAGGCCGTCCAGCCAGAGGCCGTCCAGCCAGAGGCCGTCCAGCCAGAGGCCGTCCAGCCAGAGGCCGTCCAGCCAGAGGCCGTCCAGCCAGAGGCCGTCCAGCCAGAGACCGTCCAGCCCACTACTGCCGATCCAGAGACCGAGCTTCACGTCACTTCTGCCGATCCAGAGACCGAGCTTCACGTCACGTCTGCCCAGCCAGAGACTGATCACGCCACGCATGCGCCGCCTGAGCCCTCAGTGACCGCAACACTGGCCATTATGGCCACAGCCATGTGGTGTGTGTGGGCTACGCACACACTTGAGCCAGTGTCCGCTGATCCTGCGCCAGAGCCCGCTGATCCTGCGCCAGAGCCCGCTGATCCTGCGCCAGAGCCCGCTGATCCTGCGCCAGAGCCCGCTGATCCTGCGCCAGAGCCCGCTGATCCTGCGCCAGAGCCCGCTGATCCTGCGCCAGAGCCCGCTGATCCTGCGCCAGAGCCCGCTGATCCTGCGCCAGAGCCCGCTGATCCTGCGCCAGAGCCCGCTGATCCTGCGCCAGAGCCCGCTGATCCTGCGCCGGTGTCTGTTCCTGCTGATGACCCCATGGCTGCCCCTAAGAAAATTTGGGGGGGGGGCAGTAGGACCCTGGATGGGACTGTGAAGGCCGCACCGCCATGGCCGGCCGCAGGGTCCTCTCCACCATGGCCGTCCGAAGGGTCTTCACCGCCGTGGCCGCCCGAAGGGTCTTCGCCGCCGTGGCCGCCCGAAGGGTCTTCGCCGCCGTGGCCGCCCGAGGGGTCTTCGCCGCCGTGGCCGCCCGAGGGGTCTTCGCCGCCGTGGCCGCCCGAGGGGTCTTCGCCGCCGTGGCCGCCCGAGGGGTCTTCGCCGCCGTGGCCGCCCGAGGGGTCTTCGCCGCCGTGGCCGCCCGAGGGGTCTTCGCCGCCGTGGCCGCCCGAGGGGTCTTCGCCGCCGTGGCCGCCCGAGGGGTCTTCGCCGCCGTGGCCGCCCGAGGGGTCTTCGCCGCCGTGGCCGCCCGAGGGGTCTTCGCCGCCGTGGCCGCCGGAAGGGTCTTCGCCGTGGTCGTGGTCGCCCGAACTACCTAGTCCACCCTGGTCGCCTGCACAGCCTGCTCCGCCCTGGTCGCCTGCGCAGCCAGCTCCTTCCAGGTCCGCCCGTGTTCCTGGCCCACCATTGCAAGGCCCGGGTCCTGTTCCCCGTGCGGACCTGGCCCTCCATCCCTCCCCCAGGGCCGCCTCCGCTCCACCACCCTCCTGAAATGTCTGTTTTTTGTTTTGATGGGCGTCGGGAGCCGCCCATTGAGGGGGGGCTATGTTGTAATGTCAGTCTGTGTTCCCCTGTCATTTCTTGTTTTAGCAGTTTCCCCATTATGTCTATTAGTCTTCCCAGGTGTCCCCGATTAACCACGCCCCCTTGTTATCTTGTTTAGCTCGTTTGCCCTTGTATTTAAGCCCTGTGTTTCAGTCCAGTCTTTGTGAGTTCTTGTATTGTTACTGTTTATGTTGGATGCCCTGTTCCTGTTCTGAGTCTGAGTCTTTGTGAAGTTTTCAGTTTATTTAATAAAGTGTACTGCATGTGGATCCTGCTTCCTCCGTGCTTCAACCACCAGCGTAACAGTTTCTGTCTTTATCTAATTAACCTTATTGAGGTTTTCTTTTGCAAAATGTTTATTACATCTAGACAAATCCATATTACCGCTAGTAGCACTTCACTCTCTCTAGGATAGGGGAATCTAAGCTGAAAGCTCTATCATATGTTGCTTTAAAAAAAAAAAATCTACATCCCACTAAGCAAAATGATGTCCTAAAGACGTCTTTTTAAAGTCTTTGTCACAAAAGTCGGACGTTGAAAAGACGTCCACTAAGGAGCCAGAATGAAAGTTTTTATGACGTCTTTTTTTGACGTCCAATTTAGACGTTCATTGAACCTTCATACAAGTTTAAAAACTAGTTCAAATGTGGCCATTGTGGACATGTTTTAACATAATTTATGGTCTCATTTAGACATAATTCCTTTGACTATTGCTTTCAGATGATCTTAGTGAGAATTAGCAGAGGTTTAGATGTGGACACTCTCTAAGTGCTAATGTAGATTTCTGTCTAAATAATAAACATTTACCAAAACCTCAATAAGGTTAATTAAAGATAAAGTAAGACAGAAACACACCTGTTCACCACTCATTTTCCCATGGGCAAAGGCAAGCACGTGTTTCACATCAGTGTTTCTCCCGAGAGACTAGCGCAAAATTGATACCCTGTCTTAGCGCCATCTACTGTTCTAGAAGAGGAAGTTGCTCAACTGCATTTGTGAGAAAATCTGCCTGGACCCGGAAAAATAGTGCCAAAAGTCACGTGACAGTTTTTCGTACTTGTAGAATTTTGTTTTGTACTTGTAGAATTTTGTTTTGTACTTGTAGAATTTTGTTTTGTACTTGTAGAATTTTGTTTTGTACTTGTAGAATTTTGCTTTGTACTTGTAGAATTTTGCTTTGTACTTGTAGAATTTTGTTTTGTACTTGTAGAATTTTGCTTTGTACTTGTAGAATTTTGTTTTGTACTTGTAGAATTTTGCTTTGTACTTGTAGAATTTTGTTTTGAACTTGTAGAATTTTGTTTTGTACTTGAAAGATTTTAGTTTGTACTTGAAAGATTTTAGTTTGTACTTGGAGGATATTTTTGTCATTGAAGAAATACGTTTCTATGTATATGTAAAACATACTGTATTTGTTTGATAGTTACGTTTTTTATTTGCAGAACAATATGCATTAGTTTGTGAGTGATGTTTTGTATTTACAAACCACATTGAGTTTGTTTGTGAATCATTGGGTGTGAGTAAAACACGTTTTGTGTGTGTGTGAGGTTTTGGCACATAATTCGCTCCATAAGCGCGGGGCACAACCTAACGCGGGGTTAAATGTAACACGGACCTTTTACATATAGCCTAGTCGGGATCAAGCCGGTTGTGTTTCCGCTCTTTTTCTCTCGCTGCCAGAAGACGGTCTCCCGCGAATTTGTGGATAGTTTTGATAAGATTTCATGAAGATACTGGACAAAGAGTGTTTTGACACCATGCAAGTAAATTTTTTCATCATAGGTTTTTTTCGGTTTCTGAGTTGGGTGTGTACGTCACCAAATCTAACTTTATATTGCCTTAATTACTGTCTTGTTGGCAAAAACATACCACCGTTTTGAAACATGTCAGCAAATCCTAGCAACAGTTATAGGCTTAAAATATGTTTTACACAGCGGGGTTAGTTGTAGCACTGTGTTCAACTAAGCCGCCAAGTGTACGATGATAATCAAATGAAAACAGGGAGCCACACAACTTTTCAGGTTTGAGTATTTATTTATATATTTAACTTTGTTGGACTTTCACAAACAATGTTGGAATTAAATTTTTTTTTTTTTTAGTTTACTATGCATTGATCACTTGTTTCTTTTAAAAAAATATAGCCTGGTTTTAAAGGGTTAGTTCACCCAAAAATGAAAATTAAGTCATTAATTACTCACCCCCATGCTGTACCAACCCCGTAAGACCTTTGTTTGTCTTCGGAACACAAATGAAGATATTTTTGATTAAATTTGAGAGGTGGATGACTGCTACATAGGCTGCCTAAGGGAATGAAACTTGACGGCCCAGAAAGTCAATGAAGAAAATGTTTAAATATTCCATGTGACAACAGTGGCTCAACTATAAGTTTATCAAGCGACGAGAATACTTTTTGTGCGTAAATAAAACAAAACTAACAACTTTATTCGACTATTCCTTTTCTTCCTTGTAGGCCTGAAACGAGGCTTCAAGAGATTTCCACGACGCATGCGCGAGAATTACGATCTCCTTCAACTACTTCAGTTAAGTTCTCGCGCGTGCGCGTCGTGGAAATCTCTTGAAGTCTCGTTTCAGGCCTACAAGGAAGAAAAGGAATAGTCGAATAAAGTCGTTATTTTTGTTTCCTTTACGCACAAAAAGTATTCTCGTCGCTTGATAAACTTATAGTTGAGCCACTGTTGTCACATGGAATATTTAAACATTTTCTTCATTGACTTTCTGTGTCAGTGTCATTGACCAAAATGTGTCAGGTTGTGCCCCGCTCTCCCCTAGTGAGAGAATGAGGTGCGGCAGATATAGATATAGAATAAGGTTTATTTTATATTTCATTTATAATTCATGCAGTGCGGACTGTTTTATAACCTTTCAATTTCTGTATATTTCATACCTGTTACAGGTACAGGTAAATTCGACATTTATTATGGGTTTAAGTGAGGATTGTTTTAAGGTAACTTAAATTAAAAGTTGTTATATGTTTTGAAGCCTAATAAATGTTTAAAATTTTGGGAAAAATCATTTTCATGGAGACATAAGTAGCTATATTAATATCAGTGATACTGGCCTTCATTCATAAAAAGCTGTTATAAAAAAATTTCAGACTCAGGACTTTAGCCCCTGATATCGGTAATTGTCCGTGCGTGTATTAGCTTTAAAATGGATTGTTTCCTTGTCCCAAGTCAACAAAAGTCAGCATTAGGGGAGAATTAGGACCCATCAAAAAACTTAGGAAATATGATCCCGAGTAGTTGGGGTCTGAGGCTGCACCTCTGCCGCAGTGTGTGGTCTGCAAGGAGGTGCTAGTAAATAATAGCATGAGACAATGCAAACTTCAGCGTCATATTGAAATTAAGCACACATTTACTGAACAAGCCAGTTGAGGTTTTTTTTGAGAAGAAGCGTGATGATTTGCAGTCACAAAAAAAGCACAATACAGTTGTTTGGCACTATTAACATGAAGGCGATAGAAACATCTTATTGTGTCGCAAAGGCAGGCAAACCCCATGCATCGGCGAAACATTACTCATTGCATTACACATGTTAAGCATGTTTTGTTGACTTGTGGTTAGGCCTACTGATTTTAGTGATCCTAGTGATTTTAAAAGTAGCCTCAATTAGGCCTGCATGAAGTTGGAAATGATTTGCTGTTGCAAAGAATAGTTTATGAATGCACTTTTAAAAAAGTTCAAATAAAACATTAAAAAATATTTACATTTTATCAGTTTTTATTGAAACTCATCATTGCCTGGAACACAAAAAGATGGCATTTACTGCAGAGGCGTGTGTGGGTTAGGGCAGGTGGGCGGGATTTTGGGGAAGGGGGGGGGCTTGGCTGTCCTAACCTACTGTAAGGGGAGGCTCACATTCACCCAATTTGAAAACCCCTGTTCTAAAGTGTTACCACCTCTCTATTGAAATATTAATAAGTGAAATTAACCTGAAATTGACCAATTAGAGGAAGCACTCTATAAGCTACATGGGACTTTACTAAATTACTTCAAGTCAATTCATGTTCATTTACAGTTAATTTAAGCAACTTCATTTTTAAATAAATAATTATAAAAAACAGTCTGCTGTAATTTGATGATTTTGAAATCTGATACATGTTTATTTGAAGGCATATATTAGCCTACATAAGTTTAGCAAATGTACCATTAAAAACAGTACCACACTGTGATAGTATCAGTGTTGGATGTAATTAATTACTGCAAATTTAATTACTATAATTTAGTTACTTTCCCCTTGAAAAAAATAAAGTAAGGGGTTACTCTTAGTTTTTCTGTCATTTAAAGGTGCAGTGTGTGATTTTTAGCGGCATCTAGCGGTTCGGTTGCGAGTTTGCACTAAGGGCTCAGCCCACTGCTCACCCCTCCCTTTCGAAGAAGCTACGGTGGCTAAAACGGGACAAACATATCGTCGTCTAAGACAGCAGAGAACAGCCAGAGTAAGCGTCTCTGGTTACGTATGTAACCCTGGTTCCCTGAAGGGAACGAGACGCTGCGTGACAACGCATTGGGAACGCCCCTGCGTGAGTCGTCATGAAGCACGTATGAAATCAGTCCAATGGCGAGACGGAACGTCATAGGCGGGTGACGTCATCGACCAGGAAACTATATAAGCACCCCAAAACACAAGCGCGTCAGCTTCTGATAAGACTGAAGCAAGTGCTCACGGGCATGCTGGGAGTATGGCATAGACACGCAGCGTCTCGTTCCCTTCAGGGAACCAGGGTTACATACGTAACCAGAGACGTTCCCTATCAGGGAACTCGAGCTGCGTGACAACGCATTGGGAACGCTAATACCAACGTCGCCATACGAGCAAGTGTCCGTCGTGTGAAATCAGAGCGCACATTCGGACGAAAGCACCTGCGCCCCTGGAGTGGAGCTGAAGTCAAGATGATAAAACTTGACGAATGTGTGCGGTGAGGACCAGCCTGCCGCATCACAAACATCCTGGATAGAAACTCCTGACAGGATAGCCTTAGAGGCAGCCATACTCCTGGTTGAATGAGCCCGGACAGCCAAAGGAGAGGGCTGACCGACAGACTCATAGGCAAGTGAGATGGCCTCGACCACCCACTTGCTCAACCTCTGCTTAGATACTGGACAGCCCTTCTTAGGGGGTCCAAAGCAAACGAATAGCTGTTCGCACTTCCTCCACAGGGCAGCTCTGTGGACGTAAGCATCTAGGGCCCTAACAGGGCAGAGCAGATTTAGTTTCTCTTGGTCCGACGTAAGAAAGGGAGGAGGACAGAAAGCCTGCAGTACAATAGGCCTGATAACATTGGTTGGTACTTTGGGAACGTATCCCGGCCTAGGGAGGAGGAAAGCCTTCACCATGCCTGGTGCAAATTCCAAGCACGAGGGAGAAACCGACAGAGCTTGAATATCTCCTATTCTTTTTAGTGAAGATATAGCCAGAAGAAAGACAGTTTTGAGAGTGAGGAATTTCTCCGAGACTTCTTCAATGGGCTCGAACGGTGCTAGAGAGAGACCTTCTAGAACAACCGCCAGGTCCCAGGTCGGCACCCTCGTGCGAACTGCTGGCCTCAGCCTCAGAATGCCACGAAGGAAACGGGTTACAAGTGGGTGTCTCCCGAGAGAAGCTCCACTCAAAGGGATGTGGTAAGCAGATAAGGCCGCCACATACACCTTCAGTGTGGAGTGGGATAACCCTGTGGAGAAACGCTCCTGAAGGAATTCCAGCACTGCACTGACGGGGCAGTTGACTGGGTCTAACTGGTGTTCTCCACACCAAGAGGTGAACATTTTCCACCTCAAGGCATATAATTTCCTAGTGGCCGGAGCTCTGGAGTGGAGGATGGTCTCCACGACCTCAGTCGAGAGACCAGAATCTATGAGCTGGGCCCCCTCAGAGGCCAAGCCCACAACCTCCATAGATCTGGGCGGGGGTGAAGTATCGACCCGCTCGCCTGAGAGAGAAGGTCCCTCCTCACCGGAATCTCCAGAGGAGAGCCGTCGAGGAGAGAAATTAGGTCCGAAAACCAAACTCGGGCCGGCCAGTATGGGGCTACCAACAGTAGACTGACCCCGTCCCGGCGAACCCTCTCCAGAACTCCTGGGAGCAGAGCAATCGGGGGAAATGCGTACAGGCGTGACCTCGGCCACTCCTGTACCATTGCGTCCAACCCCAGAGGGGCTGGAGGACTTAGGGAAAACCACAGATGGCAGTGTGATGTTTCCCTGGATGCAAATAGGTCTACCTCGGCACGACCGAAATGTTTCCATAGGAGCTCCACCACCTCGGGATGGAGTCTCCACTCCCCGGGCCTCAGCCCCTGCCTCGACAGGATGTCTGCCCCCTGATTCAAATATCCCGGGATATAAATTGCCCTCAATGAAAGAAGCTTCCCCTGGGACCATAGAAGGATCTGGCGAGCCAGCTTGTATAACGGGCGCGAACGCAGACCCCCCTGATGGTTTATATAAGAGACCACCGATGTGTTGTCTGACCGGACAAGAACATGGTGACCTCTCAGGCCTGGGAGGAAGTGTTTCAGAGCCTGAAACACTGCCATCATTTCTAGACAATTTATGTGCCAATGAAGATGATGGTCCTGCCACAGACCCTGGGCCGAGCGACCACTCATGATCGCCCCCCAGCCTGTGAGAGAAGCGTCCGTCGTTAGTGTTACACGACGACACGGAGCCCCCAACACAGGACCCAGGGACAGGAACCAAGGTTCTTTCCACATAGCCAGAGCACGGAGACACCGTCGCGTGACCCTGATCTTGCGGAGCGGGTTTCCCCTCGGGGAGAACCCCTTGGTCCTGAGCCACCACTGCAGTGGTCTCATGTACAGCAGGCCGCAAGGTATAACGTTGGACGCTGCTGCCATCAGACCCAGAATCCTCTGATATTCTTTCACAGTGAGTGACTGGCCTAGCTTTGCCTGTTTGACGGCTGAGAGAATCGAAGCTATACGAGCAGGAGACAGACGTGCCTGCATCGTCGTCGAATCCCAAACCACGCCCAGAAAAGTGGTCCTCTGTACTGGAGAAAGCACACTCTTTTTGGCGTTGAGCCTCAACCCCAACTTTTTGATATGGGCGAGAACGACATCTCGATGCCGAATCGCCTGATGCTCCGATTGAGCCAGAATCAACCAATCGTCGATATAGTTCAAAATGCGGATGCCCTGGAGTCGCAGCGGAGCCAGAGCTGCATCCATACATTTCGTGAAAGTTCGGGGAGAGAGTGCTAGGCCGAACGGAAGAACCCGATACTGGTACGCTTCGCCCCCGAAAGCGAACCTCAGGAACTTCCTGTGTTGTGGAAGGATGGAAATGTGGAAGTATGCGTCTTTTAGATCTATCGTGACAAACCAGTCCTCGGACCTGATCTGTGACACGATCTGCTTGAGAGTAAGCATTTTGAACTTGAGCTTCCCTACTGAGCGATTTAATAGGCGCAGATCTAAAATTGGACGCAACCCCCCATCCTTCTTTGGAACAATGAAATATCGGCTGTAATAGCCCAGCTCTCTGCTGGGAGGAAGAACTCGTTCTATAGCCTCCTTCAGCAGGAGAGTCTTCACCTCCTGTTCCATAACCAGAGCCTGCTCGGGGCCCACCACTGTGGGCAGAACCCCTCTGAAGCGAGGCGGGCGTGATCTGAATTGAATCGCGTACCCCTTCTCGATAGTCTGCAGGACCCAATGAGATACATTTGGAAGGCTTTTCCACTCTGCCAAAAATTCTACTAAGGGTACCAGTCTCTCGAGACTGGCCTCTGGAATATTTTGAGTGACAGACACAGCGCCCTGTAACGGCGCACCGGCAGGGAACAACTGGTCTGACTGCTCTAAACCGCTCCTCAGAGCGGGCGAGCGTCCCTCGGGAAAGCGCTCGCTGGGACCGTCTACGCCCCGGCACGCAGGCGGGGTTGGCAGAACGGGCCCCTGAGGGCACCGAGACAGAACGGGCGCCGTGTACAGCGGCGAACACCTTTCTCTCTCGGTGGGGACCACCCTCAGCACCCTGACACACTTGGCGTCAGGACTTCTTCGATGAAGCCTTCCTGGCGACAATAACCGTCCTCAGATCGGTTTTGCCCCTGGAAGACCTCGTCTGAGAGCGCCGCGACTCGGCCCAGTTTTGCTGGGGAGGAGCACGAGACGCGACACTCTTCTTTTGCTGCGCCCTATGTGAGGAGCTACTCGACGGCCGGGGCTGCTCCCGCCCAGCAGCCCCGGAGACATGAACACGGAGGGGGAGAAATTTCTGGAGCGCCGCCGCCTGCTTTTTTTCTTCCTGAAACCTTTCGATGACCGAGTTCACCGAGTCACCGAAAAGGCCAACGGTCGATAGCGGGGCGTCCAGTAAAAAAGATTTATCCTTGTCCTTCATATCGGATAAATTTAACCATAGGTGCCTCTCCGTAGCCACCATAGCTGACATAGAGCGGCCGACTGACCTGGCCGTCTCTTTGGTGGCACGGAGAGAAAGATCAGCTGCCTGACGTAGTTCGCGGATCACATCTGCACCGATTTCACCCCCCTCACTAATGTCTTGCAGCAGGTCTGCCTGATATGCTTGCAGGATGGACATTGTATGCAAACACGCTGCTGCTTGACCTGCCGCCGAGTAAGCTTTGCCCACCAATGCCGAAGTATTTCTTAATGGCTTGGTGGGCAACGCTGGTGTCTTGAAAGATGATGCTGTATTTGGGGACAGATGGCTCGCTAAAATCTCCTCAGCCTGAGGCATCGCCCCATAACCATAACTCTTAGCACCAGAAATATTAGAATACAGAGATGTTTGTTGCGTAAATATTCTGGCTGACACCGGTCTATTCCATGATCTCGACACCTCGGTGTGGAGATCAGGAAAGAACGGAAGACACCGGCGTGGAGGTGCAGCCCTAGATGGCAGAAATCTCTCATCTAATTTGCTTTTTGAACGAGATTCATGTCTTTCCGCTGGCCACTCAATGCTTAATCTTTCTACAGCTCGAGTGAGCACCTCCATAAGCTCCTCACTAGCAGGAGACTGAAGTGACGAGTCCCCAGTCTCTGCTGTATCAACACTTTCAACATCCAATTCCTCAGAACTGGATAGTTGAAGTGTTGGTGCCTCAGCCCGGGGGGAAGAAACCGCAGCGCGTGCTTCCACCCCGGGATCTGAGGCACTGGATCTATCAGGTAAAGGCTGAGATAAGGCAGAGCCCGTCTCAATCCCCGCTGATAAATCCATTTGCGATCCCCACGATTGAAGCCTCCGCTGTGCCTCGGCAGCAGCGGGACCCGAACCGCGGGGAGCGCGCACCGAACCACTCTCCTCGAAGAGGGCTCGGCGGGAGCGGAGCGTCTTCATTGACAAACGCTCGCAATGCTCGCAATCAGCTCCCTCGAGAGCTGACTGGGCATGCTGCACTCCCAAACAAGCAACACACAGATCGTGAGTGTCCCCACCCGTGATGTAACGTGGGCAGGGATGCACACACTTTCTGAACTGCTGTTCACTCGCCATAATATATATCGTCTCTTTTTATAGTTTTTTTATATGTGAAAAACTCCTGCCTAGCAATTTCTAAGGACAGACAAAAACACTTTGAGACAGACTGATATGATCACACATAGAGCGCTTGCTGAAGACTCAGAAGCTGACGCGCTTGTGTTTTGGGGTGCTTATATAGTTTCCTGGTCGATGACGTCACCCGCCTATGACGTTCCGTCTCGCCATTGGACTGATTTCATACGTGCTTCATGACGACTCACGCAGGGGCGTTCCCAATGCGTTGTCACGCAGCTCGAGTTCCCTGATAGGGAACCAAGAGTGTGTAACATTGTCAATGTGTCTGTACCACAGTCCATTATAAACCACATCATGGATAACCTTTTCAAAGCCATAGTCAGGTGAGGATCAAGGGTCTATAATATAATAATAGTAATCAGCTGATTGTCTAAACCCATAATACAGCGAGGGAGAAGAACCACATTAAACTAGGCAACTATATATTTTTCTAACAGGGTAGCTGCTAGTAAAAGTTTAGCTGGCTAATATGAGCTGTTACTGTGGCTGAGCTGGTTAAAGCGTAAAGCCTTGTTTATACTCGACGCGTCCGCATGAGCCCAAAGGTGCGCGCGGCAAAAATGACATGATTATAACAGCGCGCGTGCCTCCGCATCCCCTAGACACCATTTACTACACACAATAGGGTTTTTTTCTCTGATTTTGAAAACTCTTCGCGATCGACTTATGCTTCCAAGATCGACGGGTTGGGGGTGATTCCTGTAACGTTACTGTTTCATGGTCAATGACAAGAGTACTAATCAGCTGTCTCACGAACGTAACCAGCACATGTATCCCCACATAGCAAAGCCATAACACAGCGAGGGAGAACTAAGTTACATGAAACAATCCAACTACATATTTTACACCACTGACAAGTCACTACTCACGGTGTTTATGGCTAGCTTCTAGGTTTCTGCGGCTTCTCTTTCAAGGTAGTGACGAAACGCGCTCTGTAGCGCTGTTTGTGCGCCTTCGGCTACGGTAGAAACATGACGTCACAATATGTCGACCTTTATAGAAGGGGGTGCCCGCGGTTATGTAGTAGGGATGGGCGATACCACACTTTTAGGATTCGATACGATACCGATACTTTTTCTTGCATTTTCATCGATATCGATACCGATACCGTTCGTTTCATATTGACAATTTTTGTCATTAAAAATATTATTACATTTAAGACAAATCACAAGACAAATACAGACCATTTAAACTAAATTTATTATGGTCAATACATAATAAAATACAATTTTAAATAACATAAATATGAATGAAATAAATTAAATATGAATAATACACATTTCCACTTTTCTTATTTCTCAAAAAATAAAGAAAAAAGACCAATCTTGGTAGAAAAAGCTAAAAGGGGGGAAAAAATGGAAAACCAAAACTAATACATCAACACCACGCTTCGTTTTTTGTCTGCCATAATATTATACTCTTGTAACTGTTCTTTCCCTCCGACTCCGACTCCCGCTTTCGTACTGGACTGTGTGTGTGTGTGTGCGCGTGTGTAATCGTCGGCTGTGTCGCTCATTCGCTCGTCTCCTGTCACGTGACATGGGCCAGCTCATACGCCGCCAGGTATAGCCAGGGGTGTCGCGGCACATAGTAATTTAAAACAGCTGAAAGTGATACATACACCCCCAATTATATATATATTTTTTTAGTTTATATCGATATTTTTTTAAGGAAATCGATGCCAAATGAGTAGCGTGAGCATATCGATCTATCGATACCACAGGATCGATCCGCCCATCCCTATTATGTAGATATAAATGTCTCATTCTAAGGTAATAAAAACATTACGGTTTATTAAGTAAGTTCTTTATACACCACTGAAAACATAGTTATGAATGTCATTTTGCATTTCTGTTAATAGATACTCAAAATTTTTACTGATTGCACCTTTAGTGTAGGATTACAAATTGATTTAAATGTTTAATTTAGGTTCCAATACAATAGTACATAAACTGAGGAAGTTTATTAGTGTGAATTTTGTATCTATGGTAAATTATGTCACAAACCTGCCGGTTCCTGTCTGTCCTGGGGTGCGTTTCCTGTAAGGATCGTTATCTAACTATGATCGCAATTCCCATTGAACTCTATTGGTAACGACGGAACTTGCGACCATAGTTGGCTAACGATGATTTCGGGAAACGCGCCCCTGATCTCTCTATTCGCCTTGTTCACCTTGTTCCACCGAGCCTGAGGGGTACACTTTAGAGGTCTTCACGGGTCCAAAAATTCATGCCCGAACCGGAAGAGACCTGTAATGTGCTACACCGAACCGACCCGAACCCGTCTATTATTTCAAAAGTTGGAGCCGGACCCGTGCAGATCCGAGAAATGCCATAAATGTACTGCCCGGACCCGACCTGGACCCGTCTATTATTTAGAAGACACAAACCCAACTGGACCCGATTGTCACATAATATTTCACACAAGTTGCGAAAAATAAAACTTTTTGTCTTACCTAATTTTAATAGCCGTCGTCTCACTTCCTTGTAACGTTAACGTTACCTGACTGACTGTGATGGATTAAGTTACGATCCACCGACAATAAAATTCTATCCATGTTATTTCTCTCGTTATTCCAAGCTTAATCTACTCATTATTTCAGCTTTAAAAGTCCACTTGATGTCACGGTGATGGATGACATCTGGTTGCCATAGAAACATGACACGCGCTTGAGACTGCGCGCTCTGCTTCTAACGGCAGAGAGAGAGAGAGAGAGAGTGAGATCGCTCTTTAGTTTTTGGCTCACACTTTTCTTTACCTAATTTTACAAGTTGCAAAAAAACACAAGCAGTGCTGACTGACTCATTCTGACTCTGATCGAGTCCCATGACTCCGATCGCACGTGTATTACACACAATGTTAAACAGACCCGGGACCCGAAGTAATAGATTCGGACCCGACCTGGACCCGGCTGATCATTAAAAATATAGACCCGAACCCGTACGGGTCCCGGGTTGGGTCCCGGGTCGACGGGTCTCGGGTGCACTGTGAAGACCTCTAGTACACTTACCACTTCCGGTAGTTCTCACAACGCGATTTCTCTCTGTGCAATGGCGCCTCACTGCTGTGTTCCTCGCTGCACTTCATCACACAGAAAAAAATCCAACAGAGGACAAACGTTTCATCGTTTCCCCAAAGATCAGTAGTATGTATGTTACTAAAGTCTACCACCACAGATTCACTAGTATAAGCATATTCTGAGTAGGGTGAAACGGTACATGTATTCGTATTGAACCAAAACGGTACGGGCGTCACGGTTCGGTGCACGAATTTACACGGACAATAACGTTGCACGGTATAAAAATAAATAAAAATGGAGGCACGGGCGCGATCGAAGTGTGTGTGTGTGTGTGAGGGAGAGAGAGAGAGGCGCGGGCGTGATCGGTGTGTGGTATTTAGCTTCTAGTCACAAGCTAACCTAGGGGATACATCACATCAGTTTTCCTAGCTAGGAGGTGGATGTACAGGAGTCAGATTGAGTCTGATCAATACAATTATACATGGAAAGATTGGTGGTCCACACTGGGGTTTCCATTGCTGGTGCTGCTGCGTCGGAGTCAAACTTCCGGGTTTGTGTACCCCTCAACGGCGTTCGAGTTTTCAAAATGGCCGCCAGGTGAATAAGGCGAATTGTAAGTTAAATGAGTCAGATTACTGAGACTCCCACCCTTTGTCTCTATGATAATTTAAGGTTTGAGCAATCTAGTCAGGCTGATTGGATTAGCATCTCAAGGCTCTGAATAACTGCTATGTTGATGAGATCAGGGCTGGGGAATTTCCGGTAACGAGCTGACTTCCATACTACATTTGCATGTTTTGTTTCAGAGTGACTCCACCCCTATGTAATCCCTCCCTCTTCTAATGTACTGTATATAAAACTACAATGTAAAATTCCCTTAGTTAGACTTGGCTAAGATTTTTGAACGAAGCAGACTACAGCGATGCAACAGGAATAAAGAACCCTGCTTAAAAAGATACTTCCGAGTCTCCTGGTCTTCGCTTCTGAGTTTTCAAACACTTTAGAAGAAAAAGTTCACAACATAGCCTACTTCTGATGTAATTGCATTAATACACTTTATAACAACTATATAAAACAACAGTGGATTTAACATAAAAATGTAATGTTAAAATGAATGTTTTTAATGTAACCTTCTCCCTTTACACACTTTGGTCAGCATTGCATCCTTGCACTGGCCAAGGTTGATTATTAAAAAGTATAGTAACAAGTAATCCAATACTTTTTTAGAGATAGTAATTAGTAATCTGATTACACTATTGAAGATGTAATTAGTTTAGCTAGTAATAAATTACTTTTTTTTAAACTTACCCAACACTGATGGTTTCATATTTATATCGTTATTTGATATAGGCCTATACTACACTCACCTAAAGGATTATAGGAACACCATACTGTGTTTGACCCCCTTTCGCCTTCAGAACTGCCTTAATTCTACGTGGCATTGATTCAACAAGGTGCTGAAAGTATTCTTTAGAAATGTTGGCCCATATTGATAGGATAGCATCTTTCAGAGATTTGTGGGATACACATCCAGGGCACGAAGCTCCCGTTCCACCACATCCCAAAAATGCTCTATTGGGTTGAGATCTGGTGACTGTGGGGGCGATTTTAGTATAGTGAACTCATTGTCATGTTCAAGAAACCAATTTGAAATGATTCGAGCTTTGTGACATGGTGCATTATCCTGCTGGAAGTAGCCATCAGAGGATGGGTACATGGTGGCCATAAAGAGATCGACATGGTGAGAAATAATGCTCAGGTAGGCCGTGGCATTTAAATGATGCCCAATTGGCACTAAGGGGCCTAAAGCGTGCCAAGAAAACATCCCCCACACCATTACACCACCACCACCAGCCTGCACAGTGCACTAACAAGGCATGATGGATCCATATTCTCATTCTGTTTAGGCCAAATTCTGACTCTACCATCTGAATGTCTCAACAGAAATCGAGACTCATCAGACCAGGCAACATTTTTCCAGTCTTCAACTGTCCAATTTTGGTGAGCTCTTGCAAATTGTAGCCTCTTTTTCCTATTTGTAGTGGAGATGAGTGGTACCCGGTGGGGTCTTCTGCTGTTGTAGCCCATTCGCCTCAAGGTTGTGCGTGTTGTGGCTTCATAAATGCTTTTCTGCATACCTCGGTTGTAACGAGTGGTTATTTCAGTCAAAGTTGCTCTTCTATCAGCTTGAATCAGTCGGCCTATTCTCCTCTGACCTCTAGCATCAACAAGGCATTTTCGCCCACAGGACTGCCGCATACTGGATGTTTTTCCCTTTTCACACCATTCTTTATAAACCCTAGAAATGGTTGTGCATGAAAATCCCAGTAACTGAGCAGATTGTGAAATACTCAGACCGGCCCGTCTGGCACCAACAACCATTCCACGCTCAAAATAGCTTAAATCACCTTTCTTTCCCATTCTGACATTCAGTTTGGAGTTCAGGAGATTGTCTTGACCAGGACCACACCCCTAAATGCATTGAAGCAACTGCCATGTGATTGGTAGATAAGTGCATTAATGAGAAGTTGAACAGGTGTTCCTAATAATCCTTTTGGTGAGTGTATATGTACGCTATTTTATGGAAGAGTAGGCCTTCTTCAAAGTCATGGTAATGCAATAGTTCTTTATGTGCTTTAGTGAATTGTTAGTGTGTTGACTTCTCTTTTGTTTGGAAAAATGTCTTGACCTGCAGTATACTTAGTGCTGCACAGGTGTTGAACCTTTAAATAAAGAGTTTCCTTATCACTGGCAAACGATAGAAACAATAATCATATCTTGTTTCAATTCATTGTAGGTATTTTTTCCCTTGATCCACTGGTTTTGTTCTCTGCGCCTACATATCCCGTTACTGTTGTTGAGAGAAACTGTTCCTGAATCGCAAACCGATTCTACGGTGGCACATTGCTGCCACATACACATTATTTTTTCCCCACACAATTATGTCGTAATAACGATATGTTATGTCGTTTTAACGACATATTTTCTCGTAATAACGAGATATTGTTGTTAAAACGACATATTTTTCTTGTTAAAATGACATATGTTGTATATTGACGTGTAATATCCCAGACAGCAACATAGTGTTGGCCCAGATCCGGCCCACATCTGGGCCGTTTGGATCCACCAGTTGTGGGCCAGATCTGGACAGACACATTAAATAATTTATATTAGTCGCATTTTATTATTACATTAAAAAACTATGTAAAATACGGTAAAAACTACATGTTTACAAACTATTTCCACTAGGGTATTTCCACAACAAATGCTTTAAATTTAACTGTATTCAACGCAAAAGAATGAAAACTATAAGTATAAAATAAACATAAATTATAGTGCCATTCAATAAATTATAATAAATTATAGCCCACAAACAATATTTATTTTAAAGCCAAATTTAGGCTAGCCTTTTTAAAGCGAAACTGAAACTGAAACCGGCGTTGGGCTCCTCTCTCTCATTCGGCACAAATCCAAATGTTTCTATATCCGCACTTGGATCACCCGCGTTGCTACCATTGGGCCCGGGTGGGCCTGGGCCCACCCATTTTAGGTCAGGGCCCGCCCATTGTGAGTAGTGAGTGATTTTCATTCCATAGATATATACACTAGATGTCGCCTTGGCTACGGCAGTTCATTAGAACGAATGCGTCAATAGAGCCGCCATCTTGGAACAGGGGAGCTCCACTTTAATGCATCAGCGTCAATGTAGACAAAGGTCTAACGGAAATAAAATCACCATAAATCATCATGAATGCGATTTTCTCGCTTTTTTGGTTCGTTCCCACGGTCAGACATGTATTTATCATTGATTCCAGAAAAAATGTAAAAAAAAATGTTTTTTTTTAAAAAAACATTCTTCCTAGTTCAGATTTCATTCGTGTGAACATCATACACAGCACAAAAGTCCGGCAACATCAATTAATTAGAAGTAAAGGCAGAGATAGCAGCGTTACCTAGCTACTTCTTATGACAAGACCCCTGTTCCAAGATGGCGGCGGTTTTGACGCATGCTTAGAACCCCAAGGTGACGTCTAGTGTACATGTCTATGTTTTCATTCTAGCAGCCCAGGAAAGCTTTGAGTGAAAGCTTCTCAACCAATCAGTGGCTTCTACCCCACGTGTGACTTAAAGGGTCACTCCACCCATTTCAACATTAATCTTTATTGAAAGTGGGTTATATATGTAGTCGAAATGTAAAAGAAATTTTGAATTTGGCGCCCTCTTGACCGAGAAAAGACAGAAAATAACTTTAGGGCGCATTTGTATGTAAGACAACAACTCCCACAATGCACCACATTGCACAGCTCCCTCAAGCCACTCCCACTAATCCAGAACAGCACGCAAACATCAGAGAAATCACTCTTCCATCTACAAGGCTAGCTGCCAAAAGAGTTTGATATTCATTTTACACAAAATGTCTAGTTAGTTGGCTGTGGCGAGCAGGACGAGGGATGTGAGAGGACGGCGCTAGTGATAATGAATGACACCTGTGAGATGCAGGGTTTGAAAGGGTGGGATCTAGTGCTTGTAGTCTTTACAAAAATCCCCCCCTCTTACACTTCCTCCTACAATGAGGTAAAATGACGATTTTTGCGTCATTGTAGGAGGAAGTGAAAAAGGTAAATAGCGGATTTCTCAGGGGAAAATGAGAGAGTGTTGCACGACCATTCAATAGTAGGCCTATGACTAGGTTTCTAACAATGGAAAGCTTAATGCAAATGGGTGGAGTGTCCCTTTAAGGCGGTCGCGCACACCGGACGAGAAGTGCACCCCGCCTCTTTAAAATTCAAACACATCCCTCTATGAGTGTACACACCGGCGGCGCCATTCGTCGTCTGCTATGAGGCGCCGGACTGTAATTACTGGACTGGACAAAAGCGAAGCGAACTGTGCGAGAGAGACCGAGCGTGTCAGTGGTGTGCGCGAGAGAGACCGAACGTGTCAGTGCGCGCGAGAGAGACCGAGCGTGTCAGTGCGCGCGAGAGAGACCGAGCGTGTTAGTGCGCGCGAGAGAGACCGAGTGTGTCCGGGCATTAATAGCCTAATTAATTGGTACATATATATACTATATAAGAGTCATGGAAGTTCGATTTATGGACAACAATAATCAGTACAAACGTCTTGTTTTTAACTATTGTTTAATAAATATAAATAATTCGAGCAGATAAACTTTCATATGGAGGATTAAATAAGATTGAATTTATGTAGTAAGATTTCTAATCAATGTGCCACAACCAGGCTTTACTTTTCTTGAGCGTCAAATCACAATGACTCTGAATTTTATTCACGACATCGGGGTGTTGTCTGTGCAAGTAGTTACCACGAGAGCTGTGGATAGGATGGCATCTGTGAGAAAAATGGTTATATCGGCAGACTGCCTTCGAAGAGAATGCAGCAAAATATCGAACTGGCCTGACTGGTACAGCTACAGGAAATGTTAAAGTGTTTTGTGTTTTGTTTTTTTGTCAAAGATGTTATAATCTTTAACAAAATGTTTGACGTTATTTGACAAGCACACATACATGCACACAAAAGACACCAATCCACAGAAACACAAACCTATATTTAATGAAATACATTTGTTGTGTTATATCACACTAAAGACAACAGTGTCAATTTACTGTTAATAAAATGATTTCAGCCGAAATTACCTGTGTTGTTATATTTTTATATTGGCCCTTTACCTGAATGTTGTTCCATGGCTCACGAATCTAGCCTAGCCTACCTGCTGATACTCTAACTCATAATTTTTAAACATTATACTTTTTTGCGCTTAAAAATTAAATAGCCTATGTTTAAGAGACTCATGTTAATTTATAATATCAAATCTTTGATGGTGTAATTCTGTATTTAAATATATTAAAATGCTCATGCTAATTTATAATATTAAATATATTAAAATGGCAATACTATAGCAATGCTATATTTGGCAATAATATAGTCTACTCCAAATGTCATGCCAATGAAGCTTGAACTTGATACAGTGTGCGAGAGAGACTAGGTTCTATTTAGGGACGAGTAACACTGGAGTTTGGTTTATTGAATAATAAGATATAATATGAAATAGTGTGCTAATTCAGTGGTAATAATTTAATTGTTGTTTTTTTATTTATATTGTTGTCCATTAATCGGACAATTAATTGTTGTCCAACAAACCTCTTATTACTTGCGTACCAATTATGCTTGGACTGTCGAACACGCTCGGTCTCTCTCGCGTGCACTGACACGCTCGGTCTCTCTCGCGCGCACCACTGACACGCTCGGTCTCTCTCGCGCACACCACTGACACGCTCGGTCTCTCTCGCGTGCACTGACACGCTCGGTCTCTCTCGCGCGCACCACTGACACGCTCGGTCTCTCTCGCGTGCACTGACACGCTCGATCTCTCTCGCGCGCACCACTGACACGCTCGGTCTCTCTCGCGTGCACTGACACGCTCGGTCTCTCTCGCGCGCACCACTGACACGCTCGGTCTCTCTCGCGTGCACTGACACGCTCGATCTCTCTCGCGCGCACCACTGACACGCTCGGTCTCTCTCGCGTGCACTGACACGCTCGGTCTCTCTCGCGTGCACTGACACGCTCGGTCTCTCTCGCGCGCACCACTGACACGCTCGGTCTCTCTCGCGTGCACTGACACGCTCGATCTCTCTCGCGCGCACCACTGACACGCTCGGTCTCTCTCGCGTGCACTGACACGCTCGGTCTCTCTCGCGCGCACCACTGACACGCTCGGTCTCTCTCGCGTGCACTGACACACTCGGTCTCTCTCGCGCGCACTGAAACGCTCGGTCTCTCTCGCGCGCACCACTGACACACTCGGTCTCTCTCGCGCACACTGACACACTCGGTCTGTCTCGCGCGCACTGACACTCGGTCTCTCTCGCGCGCACTGACACGCTCGGTCTCTCTCGCGCACTGTTGCGTGCGCTCTTAAGACACATTCGGTCTCTCTCGCACACTGAATCAAGTTCAAGTTGCTTCATTAGCATGACATTTGGAGTAGACTATTACAGTTTTTTACAATCACTTTGCTACTATTTTCAGAACCTTGATGTCATTTTTCAAAACTCTAGACACAAAACTCACAACGGTTAACACTTGTAACACAGGCTGTCTAATGTTCAATTGTATTGTGCATTCACATCTTTAAAGAAATCTTGCACTTGCACAAGCATTGGTTCAAAAAACAAATTTACTGTGAAATACCATTGAAACACAACTATAGATCACCCACACACAAGCAAATGATAGTTTCACTGTGTCATTGTTCGTAGGCCTACAATCATTAAATATTGTAGAACAAAATAGGTGATCTAGGTTTCATTATGGTCTACATGACATGTACAGTAAATACATCTCTGTAAAAGCACTGCAGTAGAGAGAATATGCAGACATAGTGGAATCACTGACCAAAGTGTGTAATATATTGCATTATATACACTACCATTTACATGTTTGGGGTCAGTGAGTTTGTTTTGTGTGAAAGAAATTAATACTTTAATTTAGCAAGGATGCTTAAAAGTGACAGAAAATACATTTATAACGTTACAAAAGATTTCTATTTAAAATAAATGCTGTTCTTTACATTCATCAAAAAATCCTAAAAAGAATTGTAACACTGTTTCCTCAAAACCTTAAGTAGCACAAATGTTTTTAACATGTAATAATAAGAAATGTTAAATATAATTAGTAAAATAAGAAATGTTTCTTGAGCACCAAATCAGCATATTAGAATGATTTCTGAAGCATCATGTGACTCTGACAACTGATGCTGAAAATTCAGCTTTTCCATTTAATTTTTAAGCGCAAAAAAAGTATAATGTTTAAAAATTATGAGTTAGAGTATCAGCAGGTAGGCTAGGCTAGATTCGTGAGCCATGGAACAACATTCAGGTAAAGGGCCAATATAAAAATATAACAACACAGGTAATTTCGGCTGAAATCATTTTATTAACAGTAAATTGACACTGTTGTCTTTAGTGTGATATAACACAACAAATGTATTTCATTAAATATAGGTCTGTGTTTCTGTGGATTGGTGTCTTTTGTGTGCATGTATGTGTGCTTGTCAAATAACGTCAAACATTTTGTTAAAGATTATAACATCTTTGACAAAAAAACAAAACACAAAACACTTTAACATTTCCTGTAGCTGTACCAGTCAGGCCAGTTCGATATTTTGCTGCATTCTCTTCGAAGGCAGTCTGCCGATATAACCATTTTTCTCACAGATGCCATTCTATCCACAGCTTTCGTGGTAACTACTTGCACAGACAACACCCCGATGTCGTGAATAAAATTCAGAGTCATTGTGATTTGACGCTCAAGAAAAGTAAAGCCTGGTTGTGGCACATTGATTAGAAATCTTACTACATAAATTCAATCTTATTTAATCCTCCATATGAAAGTTTATCTGCTCGAATTATTTATATTTATTAAACAATAGTTAAAAACAAGACGTTTGTACTGATTATTGTTGTCCATAAATCGAACTTCCATGACTCTTATACCGGTATAGTATATATATGTACCAATTAATTAGGCTATTAATGCCCGGACACACTCGGTCTCTCTCGCGCGCACTAACACGCTCGGTCTCTCTCGCGCGCACTGACACGTTCGGTCTCTCTCGCGCACACCACTGACACGCTCGGTCTCTCTCGCACAGTTCGCTTCGCTTTTGTCCAGTCCGGCGCCTCATAGTCTGCGGCGCCCAGCAACGGCTCAGGACCTTGTTCAAAATCCTGCCGCGCCACAGAGCGCCATTTGTTTTATATTAAATTTAAATGTATTTGTCTCAAATCGTCGTTAATGTAAACTGACTTCACCCTGTGCTGCAATATACATTTAGTTTTATATTCATTTACAGAAATCAGCTGCTTGAATGAAAATTGCTGATGTTATCGAATTTTCAGCTGATATTCTCAATTCATTCAGTTAACGGACGCTCTGAGGTAACAAGTGTTCAGAGTCAGACTGCAAAGTCTGCAACGATTGTATTTAATTGTACAGTACAATCATAACATAGTACAGACATTATCTTAATTCCATAATGTCCTTAAACATAACAGTATTGCTGGCCATAAACTGAGAAAGTGCGCGTTCAGTGTGCGATACCTCGATTGTAGCCTACAATAGAAGCCGAATGACACTCACACACGCACACACATACACACACACACACACACACACACACAGAGAGAGAGAGAGAGAGAGAGAGAGAGAGACTGGCACGGAATCTTCAAACCGGTCATACAAGCTGTGTGTGAAACACCCGCCTCTCACCTGGACGTGCAATCACAGTCATAAGCATTACAGAGAGAAGTCTATATTGGATATCACTGACACCGTTGCGAACACCTGACGAGACTTAAAAACGGTTCTTCTACGGCGCGTCATTGAGCACATTGATTTTCGTTGTTGTTATTAATTTTTCTTCAGGTGGTTGAATATCACATGGAAAGAGCTCTTTGCTAGGAATAACCTAGCAAAATGTCTTCAGTATATTAAACGCATCGGACCCAATAACTATATACCAAATTCAACCCAGACGAAACAAGGTAAATATAACTTCCTATTCTTTTAGTGGTCTCTAATAAGTATAGAGTTCTGACATCTGATTAAGTGGTACAGGCTATTAAGGTGCGATAATAAAGTGAGTTACTGAGATTCAGTCATAATGTCAATTAAATATTATTTGGCGGGATTAAATATGAGGTAAATGGAATTCAGTGGGGATTAGTTAGGAAAAACTCAGTGATTTTCAACAGTTTTAGTCAAAAGCGCACAAAGACACAACGTAAAGGGGCCAGGGGACTAGATACAAAAAAAATCAGCCTTTTTAATTAATTTTATGTTTAATGTACATTTGTTTTTAAAAAAAACTATTTTATTAATTTTATTATAATGAATTTAAACAACATCTATATAAAATTTCTAACTTATAATATAAAGTTAGAAATCTTGTGCAACAAAACACGGTAGGCAAGGCATTTATCATAAATTGCTTTAAGTTAGTTAAGCTGAGTTTATTGTCAGTGGAAATAGCAGAGATTCTATTTTTGAGGATATTATGTGGATAAAATATGGGGGGAAAATTGCTTACATTTTGAACTGGAACTCCGTCCACCCTTTAAATTCACTTCCTGGCTGCACCCATTTCCATCCCTGGTTTTTGGTGTAATGTGGTCTACAAGTTTGTCCTTACCAAGCCAGATGCTGTTAAAGAATAACATTCTCATTTGGCAGTAGATTTATGATGAACTCGCTGAGATCAGTTAGATGTTGAAGCTCCATCATGTTCACTATTACCAGTCATTAATAATTAACTTGGTAATTATTAATAACTTTTATATTTGATTGCTTCTTGATATTAAAGTGCAATTGAAACATCTTGAAACATACAGCATATTCTGTCCCAATGCTGGAATTACTGAATATCTTTAACATAACCTGCATTTTTCTTTTGTTTCTATCAGCACGTCTCCTCTAATGGCCTTCTTACAACAGTTAAGACTTCTTCTCTGGAAAAATGGCCTCAGTGTCATCCGGCAGCCAGTGAGTAAATGCAAATTAGACGTTCTCATTTTATGGTTTCAAAAAAACAAACAAACAAAAAAAACAACAACCATGCCCAGATTAAAATGATAATGTCTGCATTGAGCATGGATTCTGTGGAGTTATGTGGGTTTCTACCCAGAATTAAACTTAAACTTTGCGCTATACATAATATTTGCATAATGACTGTTAAAATGTAAGTTCTACACACCTTTTTTTCTTTTTGTTTGCTGATTTGGTTGCGTTATTGCTATTTTAGAATTAAGTTAACACAGAAAAGTGATACTGTACTCTATGGAGTGATATCTATCAGAGAAATTACTTGCTGCATTGTACAGTAGTTCTTGTATTACCTGTGCTTTATTGCTTTAATATTGTTTGTATCCTTAAAACATATTTTTTAAATGTTTCAGAAGACCTTAGTGTACATATGCATGTCTTATGGTATGCTCAGTACAATGTAACCAACAGTAAAATCTGACGGGACATTTGTTTATTGATGTTTTCAGGGCTGGTCACTGGCTCTCCTTATCTGGCCACTTGTGATCTTTATCATCCTGGCGGTCACCCGTTCACAGTTCCCTCCAAAACTCAAAGACACCTGTAAGTACCTCTACACAGCATCCTATATGTAGACTGTAAAAGGAAGTCAACTAAATACTGTTGTGATCACAGTGACATGACAGTGACTGAAGGCATTCTGGGTCAGTTAAAAGATGGTTTAGGTTCTGGGCTTCTATAAAGAGTTGCGGTTTCAATCCTGAGAAGGTCTGAGTCAGAAGGTGTGAAGTTATTGAGATCACAATCCTGCTTTATTACTATTATGTCCTTGAGCAAAACACTTAACCTCAGGTTAGCCCATGGGGACTGTCATTGCAAGGAACAGTAACATTTCTGATGGTTTGATTCATGGTTTGATGGAGATATGCTGCTGAACAAGTTTTCCTTCCTGTTTAAATATGTGCAATATGGTGCAGATTTTAAGTAGGCTGATGCCACAGATCTCTTGAGCACATTTGACGGTATCCACCCCATTGCCTGGGGATGTTCTAGACTAGTGTCTTATTTTTACGTAATGGATGCCCAGCAGCTAATCTCCAATGTTTTACATTATCCATCTGCCTCCAGGTTCCTTTAAATATGATATGGGATATATATAAAAAAAAATATTCTCAGATTTGTATGCAATCCTTCCCTTTAAGCTGACTGTCCTTTGGGAGTTTTCTGTTATTTCACATCTCTCTTTTGAGGTTTGGGTTGTTAGGCCTGGTCCTTCCCGTAAGTAGCTCCCTTATGCCTTGCAATGTTCTGCACAGGCAGATTCAGTGTTTGTCTAATTGTAAATATGCATCCATAAGAAACTCATTTGATAATGTGAGAAAACTAGTGCTTAACCTCAGAGGTAATCTATTCTGACCCCCACTAATTCTAGTTGGTGTGTTTTCCTTGATATTTGCATATAGGAGAGATGATTAGATAATAAGTAAACAAAATAGTATATTTTGTAGGCGCTGTTTTTATCGTTAAAAGAAAAACTAATATTAGGAGAATATTTAGGTTAATATCCTGGCCGCCCTTTTCCATATAAAGAGTAAATTAATGAAATATGATGCATTGTCATCTATCCTATATCTGTAAAAATCTGTAATGGCTGAATAAACAACATTTGGATATGATAAAATCGCATTTGTTATTAAAATTTATTGATGATTAACTGAACCCTCTGGTGCTGTTCGTTCATTTGGTTTGAATTTTTTACTTTATCGGAATGGTATGAAACCTGGTAAAGGTTTTGACACTTGCTATGTGAATAACAATAAAAAAAAAAATCATGGATATGAATCTGATTCATAAAGGTTAAATGGTCCTGAAAAAAATAGTCACAGTTGTACTGGGATCTTTTCTAGTGTTTTTTTGTTTAACTTTTTTTTTATTTCATTTTCAAGTCTATGCTCAATAAGTGATTAACATGTTATAAATTGATCATAACTATTACATAAATACACAAAAACATAATCGCATTAAAATATCTTTTTTTTTTTTATCTGTAATTTTTGACCTCCACACAAACAGAACCAGAGGGTTAATGCAACAGTCCTTGTTAGTATTTCCTCATGTTAAAGGGATAGTTCAACCAAAAATGTAAATTCTGTCATTATTTATTTACCCAAGTTGATGAAACAGTTGATGATCCCCATTGACTTCCATAGTATTTTCTATACTATGGAAGTCAATGGGGACCATCAACTGTTTCATCAACTGTCTGGTTACCAACATTCTTCAAAATATCTTCTTTTGTGTATAGCAGAAAAAAGACATTCGTACAGGTTTGGAACAACTTGAGGGTGTGTATATGACAAACTTTTCCTTTAACCTTCTCTGAATGTTTCAGGAAGTTGCAGCGATCAAATCATTTGTATGCTTGGCACACCCCAAGAGCTAATGTCATGTTTATTTAATATCAATCTCTATGGTTTTGGTTCATTCAAACACCATTTGCTGGACAAACATTGCATAAGGTCAATAATCCTAAAGTACTAATCCTTTTAAGTGGTCACTATTAGTCTATAGTAATGTATGTTTTGAATCATGGCATTGTGTTTGTTTCTAAGAACTGACGAATTCAAACATGGTATATTGCCATTGAAAGTCCTAAACCATAAAACCAGACAGTAAAAACAAACATTCTCCCTCTCCTAGAAAAAAAATAAATTTGATGAATTTTTTTTGACACATTTTTTGACACAATCCCTTGTTGATTACTGACCCGGCACAACAGAAACAAAATTAATCAAATTATAAACAAGTTATTGTTTGCATTTGAAGCAGGAAGTTTTTCATTCAATTACATTAATGATGTTAACAAATAAGACGATGTGCTGGCAATTTAGTGATATCCCTGCATGCTGTGGTCTTGACCGGTCTTGAAGTAAAATCCCAAGACTGAGACAAGACCAACACATTCAATTAATGCTCTTGAGACCAGTCTCAAGTAGCTACTACAACATTACTAGTTAGTTAAGCTATAGTTAAGCATAGACCAAAAATATTGATGACTCATCTTGCCCTAAGGGACGTATACACGTTTCTGTCCAATTAAATGTCTCTAGAATGAGAATGTCCCCACTTATACCACCTGCCATCTTCTAGCAATAGCAAGTGGCAAATTACGAATTTGATATGTCCAGTTTCAGTGGGAAATATGTCAACACAAGAAGTAAAACTGTGAAACAAACAAATCTCTGAGCAATAAAATGTAACTCTGCGCTGTTTCTTTCAGGCTATGTGGCACCAAAAAACCTTCCGAGCACCGGATTTTTCCCTTTCCTGCAGACCCTCATGTGTAGCACCGACACTGTGTGCACTGGCAAATCTTACCTAGCAGAAGGACAGTCCAAATCAAACTGGTACACAGGTCATCGTCGCCGCAGGGATGCTGAATCTCACAGGTCTGAATCTAACACATTTCCAGAAACATTTTCTCCCTCACAAACTTATTTCATGTATAGCACCGTTTTCTTAGAAAGCCTCAAGTCTTTTTTGTTTTGAATTCCATATTGGTTGTGTTATGATGATCAGATGTGTACATTAATGGTGCTATTTGTGACCCCGCACATTAATGTCACGTGCCTTAGATGTCTGAAGATGAAAGATGGCTCAGTTCACCTGTGTTTGAATGCATCACTGATGAGATAATAATGGATCTCATGGCAGAATATGTCCCGTGATATCGCTATCCCCTTTGCCTCAGTATTCATAAAGTATAGTGTATTCAGTATATATAAAGCTAAGAATAGCCTTGTTTGGTAAGATGATTCGCAAAAGTGTTTGGGTGTTTAATAGAGGAATATTTACCAAACTCATTGTTCCACACCAGTTCTTTACTGCAGTGTGTATATGTTGAGTCAACAGTTAAAATCTTTCGTCATTGTTGCAAATGTTTGTTTGGTGAGTCATGTGCCTCTTTATATTTTTGAGCCAAGTAGGCTTGAATCCTGCTACTTAAAAAAAAATACATATTTTGATAATAAATTGAATGATTATAGGTAAAACGTTTTGTCTAAAGCATTGTAGTAGAAATCACTTATTCATTGTTATAATTCGATCAGTTCAGTCAAGATCACTTGGTTTAAATTTAATTCTGTCATGTACATATTGTCATATTGTTTGAAACTTGTTTTTCTGTGAAACTCAAAAGGAGTAAAAATGTCAAAGCTGCTCTTTTCCATACATTTAGGTTAACATTTGCTCTTCTTGCCTCCAGATAAAAAACTTTAATATTATACTAACGTCAGTGAACTGAATTAAAGTATAAGGTTAAAGAATGAAAAAAGTGAAGTGGCACTTCCTCAATAAAGTAAAGTAAAATTCTATTTAACAATAAGGTTTGTTAGTTTAGATTTACTTTGCTTTAACATAAACCTTTCATTTCATGAGTGAATTTAAACATTTCATAAATATAAAAAAAGAGGGAGGTAGGGCAGAAATTCCCATGGTGGCATTTCTCTTTTTGCTTCCTCTTATTAATAACATTTCTTTGTGTACTCTCAACAAACTCACTACCAGCTCATACCTCAAGGAGGGTGACATATTTCACATGACGTATTTCGTAATCCTTCACCTAGTGCTTATCTTTAATGATCCGCTTTCACTGTGACATGGGCTTTTGAAAAATCTGTCTATCCTGTTTCTTTTATGTGTTGGCTTGTAGACGTCAGCATTTACATAACCATGTATTTGTTGAGTACATAATCACATGTTAAATAACTATAATATAACAATTTGCTACACTTAAGTAACAAAACTACATATTATTATTTAAAAAAAGAACTAGAATTCTTGTATATATCCATGGTCCTGTTTTATTTTAGTCTACCAGCACTGCTCCATGGTTTACCTCCACTGGCCCATCTAGAGAAGGGAGGTCTGGTTCACTCAATCCTGAAAAGGGAGACATCAAATCATCCAGAGCTCCTGGAGATATGGGACAGGATGCTCAGTATGTAAATTATCTTTAGTCATTTAATACAACGCCACAAAAATAAATAAAATTAATCAGTTTCTATGTTTTTTAACTGTTGTTTACATTTTTTTGTAAAGATTCCAGCCTTCAAAACATTCCCAATGTGACTTCCGTCATGCAAGCTTTTAAAAACACAGATCAGGTTTGTGTTTTTCGTAATCTTGACGTATCTATGTATTTTGTGTACATATACCACATTTTAAAAATTCCTCACTTCTAATTCAATTTAATTCAATTTGATTCAATTTTATTTTATTTTATTTTATTAATTAAGAGATAATATGTAAAAGGTTAATTAATTTATAGTAATACAGTCTATACAAAAATACATCTACTGTAAAAAAAAATTGTAATAGAAATGTTTGTAAAATTCAATGTTTGTTGTGATGGTCCATTTAAAGTAATCATTTAAACGTTAGATGGTTAGATGAATATCTTGGCTTGACTCATGCAACAACAAACACGGAAATGGCTGGTTATTCAATTTAAAATGTTTTTTTTTTTTTCATTCTTTGTTGTAGACAATGGAACCTGTTTGGGAGTCAGTGAACATTCTGAAAAAGTCCTTATGCAGTTTCTCCATGACTGCCATCAACACATCAGCCGGTACACACGATCTCTTCACACAAGGCTTAATAAACTTCTGCAGTTCTAATGACACGGTTCTAGAAGCATCCTTACTAACCCTGAACCAGGTGGGTCAGACCTCCCACACTGTTCACAATATTTCAGTCTAGTCTCATTATGCCCACGAATGTCAAATGAAAGTGTCATTTAAATGAATCATTAGACATCATGGCTTTTATGTTTATCTGATGACTTGTGTGGGTCACCAGGTACTGACAGAAATGATGCTCAATAACCCGGCAGAAGTGTTGGAAATGATTGGAGGGACTGTGGTGGTCCTAGATAGACTTCAACAGGAGACGTCAGTGTGGGACTTCATGCTTGGCCTGCCAGATCTTTTCCTGAAGCCCACAGATAAAGAGAAACTAAAATCTGGTGCAGGGGAATTGGAGAATCTTAAGAAGTGAGTTTTGAGGAAAATAGTGTTCAAATAAAATTGTGGTCATATCGCACATAAGTTCATTCACAGATTTGGGGTTATTAAGAATCTTTTCTTTTTGAAAGAAATTATAATTTTTATTCAGCAAGCATGCATTGAATTGATTAAAAGTGGCGGTAAAGACATTTATAACGTTACAAAAGTTTTCTATTTCAAATAAATTCTGTTCTTTTGAGCTTTCGATTGATCAGATAATCCTGAAACAAAAATGCACAACTGTTTTCAACATTGGTAATAATAAGAAATGTTTTTTGATCCTCAAATCAGCATATTAGAATGATTTCTGGGGGATCAATCAGAATGTGACACTGAAGTAATTGCTATGCCATCACAGGAATAAATAAAATTCAGAATAAGAAACATTACTGTTTTTTCTGTATGTATTTTTGATCAAATAAATGCAGCTTTGCTGAGCATAAGTGACATTTTTTCCCCAGAAACATTTAACAATCTTACTGACTTTTGAACGACTGTGTAAATTAGGACTTAAGACTGTCATTTTGCAAGTGATAAAATAGGTTAGTTCAGATATTAGGGTTCTGGAAGTTCCGTATATCTTCGTTGATATATGTAGGTGCTCTGCTTGGATTTTGAAAGTCAGTTTGATGTTTATATCCACAACGCTGCTCGTTCCCATTACGTGTAATGTTTGTTGTTTTGACTAGTTTCAAAGAATCTCAGCCTCTCTTTATTTATTTTCAATTAGTGCCTTGACATTCCTCCAGAGGACTTTCCCACAGGCCAACATCTCTACTGCTGCCATAAACCCAGTCATCAATAAAGGCATTAGCATTCTCAACTACATGGGTGAATGGAAAGGGAGAGGTATGCTGAAGTTGACTTGCTGAACTTGTTTTGTGAACTGCATGCATGGTATTTGTGGTAATCTATTGTTTTGTGCTATCATTCTCTTAATTACTTAGAGAGTACATGATCATTCCTTTCAATTTAAGTTGAAGGTAGTTTTAAATGTTTTCCACTTGTATTGCCACTCACAGGCTGTATATATACAGTATATATACAAACTAATATTCAAATGCATACTGAAAGATGCTGTATTTCAGTTAACTAGTCAGATACATTTACTTTGTTACTGTGCCTCAAGATGAAACCATGTCTGTAAAGATGTGAACCAAATGGCCCATAGGAACGGATAGGTGTAGGCCAGACGGCCCACACAAATATTGAGTATTGAATCTCTGTTATAAAGTTTTGCCCCACAGACAAAACTTTGGGTTAAGATTTTTGAAGAACGGCAAGCTAACATCGCTGCTGAAGAACTGCTACACTACATCAAATGCCAGTAAAGTGACTCTTTACGTGTCAAGTTTGTACAAGGTTGGATGAGTTTTTTTCAATGTATAAGGATAAACAGAAAAGGTTGTTTAGCACAGTGGTTCCCAACCTTTTTTTTGTCTGAGACCCCCTTTTTCCCAAGAAAATATTTTAGGGCCCCCCTTCACATTTAATGATATTATCGCTCTTGTAAGCTTGCAGCAAGGATGACAAAATATGTTTTTTTCAAACAAACGGTACGTTTATGCACAAATAATAGCCTTTAATATTGAAAATACAATAACAAAAACATCAGTAGGCCCTTTGTAATTTAAAAACGTAAGCCTAGGAGAAGCCTATAAATTGGCCCTATTTGAAATGCAAAAACAAAAATATTCACACTGGTGTGGAGGTAAAAAAAAAGAAAGAATATAGGCTATTACTAAATGACTGTTGTCTGGGGCCTCAATACTTGCATGTTATTTGTGAGGCTTTATCAATGTGAGGCTTTATTTTTTACGCTTTTGGCGCTATAGCGAGTGATAATAAACTTGCATTTATTAACAGAATAATGCGTCTTTCGGAAGAACATTGTAGCCGGAACTACTTCTCTCTGTGTACGTCTATGACGTGTCACGCAGGTACTGGGCTACTCCGCAGCGGCAGCGATCCGAACCAGTGTAAAATAGTCCCAATGTAAACACTTATTATAGGTGTACCATAGTGGTTCAGGATAAGACTAAAACACGGATTGGAAAATGGATTCATGATGAACTCGCTCATTATATACATTTTGTAAATTTTGAACAGAAAAAAGTTAGCTCATTGCTCAAACCTTTCAAAATATGACGCGACCCCCCACAGAGCTCGCTGAGGCCCCCTTGTGGGCCGCGACCCCCCTGTTGGGAACCGATGGTTTAGCAGACAATTGTTAGTTTAAACCACTGAACACTGCCAGGTTCCTTACTATCTTCGGGGAGATGTTGACCATTAGGGGATTTAGAGACCAATGGTCTATTGTCAAAACCTGTTTGGACAGCCTTGTTCTATGTGCACCACAGCCTTAAATGAAGGTGAATATCCTACTTGGCAATGTGAAAAATTATTATCACATTGCAATTATGTTGTCATAGAAGAAAGCTAAGTGGAGTTTTTAATGGATTTTATTAGTTTGAGAACGTATTATTTTGATCCCTGTTTAATATGCACAGATATTGTCACAAACTGCTCTGAGACACGAAGGTTGAGGATCCAAATGCAGTATTTATTTAAAGGGTTATCCACAATCCAGGCAAGGGTCATACACAAACAAACAATCCAAACAATCACAAAAAGGCAGGGAACACGGGCAAAAGAGTAATCCACGGAACAGGCAAGAAATCCAAAAACCAAGAGACATGAAACCAGGGAGAATGCTCGGAATTGCAGTGTGACACTAAACAAGACTTCGCAGGGAATGACAGAAAGAACCAGGCTTATATAGAGTTAGCAAACAAGAAGATGAGACACAGGTGAAAACAATGAGTGCTAATGAGTCCAGGCAGAGAACTATGGGAGATGTAGTTTGTGAGGGAATGACAACAGTCTTTTGTGGAGTGCCCTCTGGTGGCTTTCAAGGGCACTCCAGCTGGTGACCATTACAGACAGGGATGGGCAACTTCGGACTTAAATTGCGCGTGCTCGCCGAGTCTACGAGTTCGTAGGCCGTCCCATTTAGCAATTTAACGCTCTGAAGTGTGCTCAGCAGCGCCCCCTTTGTACCCTTGAAGCGGTCTTCCGCGAAGCCCGCATAGATGTTGGCTCCATGCACTTTAACTACCCAGGAATCCTTGCGAAAGGCCAATCAGACAACGGATGGGAGGAGATTTCGCTCACGGACAATTGTTAACATGGCTGAGAAGAAAATATTTAAGTGTAATTATCATTACGGTTTTTATGACAAGTTTATACAAACATTATGACCATCGACCAGTGGTTGATGTCTCAAACATAGGCTAATAATAGCGAGCTGAATAATACGATCACATTATGATTCATTAAATAAATAGAACAGAATGTCAGAGCTTTACTGAGTCATATGTAAACACAAAGTAGCATATTTCCCCGAACCTGTAGCTCCTGTCCATAACAACAATCAGACCGTCTTCCTTTTTCTGGCGTGACGATCGAGTCTGTCCCAAAAATACCTCTCAATGCGCCCTCGCGGACTCGCGCTAAGGGCCCTATAGGTCTGCACTACATGACGTCACCGAAGTGTGGACTCTGAGGAAGTCCACAAGTCCGGAGTGTGCTATTTGGGACAGGGCCAGAGTTTAGCTCCAACCCTGAAAAAATCACCTGCCTGTAACTTTCTAGTAATCCTGAAGACCTTGATTAGCTTGTTCAGGTGTGTTTGATTAGGGTTGAAGCTAAACTCTGTAGGACAGTGGCCCTCCAGGACCGAAGTTGCCCTTACAGATATGCATATGAGAGCCATTCATAGGTTGATTTCAACCAAAGGTATGAGTTTCGGGCTTGGTTGTTTGACTATTGGTAGGTGTGTTGAATGAATGAATGAATGAATGAATGAGGCATTTATATAGCGCTTTCATATGTACTACTGTACACCCAAAGCGCTTTACAATCATATCAGGGGTTCTCTCCTCAACCAGCACCAGTGTGCAGCATCCACTTGGATGATGCGACGGCAGCCACAGTACAACGGCGCCAGTGCGCTCACCACACACAAGCTATAGTTGGAGAGGAGAGAGAGTGATAGAGCCAATTCAGTGGATGGGGATTATTAGGAGGCCATTATTGGCAGGGGCCAATGGGTGGAATGTGGCCAGGACACCGGGGTTACACCCCTACTCTTTACGAGAAGTGCCAGGGGATTCTTAATGACCACAGAGAGTCAGGACCTCGGTTTAACGTCTCATCCGAAGGACGGTGCTCTTTGTTCAGGAACTTATTGAAAACAGTCATTTTTTTACAAATCTTTTGCAAAGACTCTGGTGTGTGAATTGACGTTCAACTTTCAAGTGCTTTAGAAAGCTGCCTGCCTGCATACTCGCACAAGAACTCTCACGTGTTGGTCAAAAGTGCAATCACATATTTCTCTTGTTTTATATAGATGTGAATGTCAAACTGAGTGATGTTATGAGCCCAAGCAGCATTGTTGTACTCAGTTCAGACATAAAGGACCTTATCAACCAAACCCAGATCCCTCTAGACAAGGTAGGCTTCTCTTGGTTTCTCAATGCCGGTTCTTTGTTCAAAATATGAGCGCTTTTACATCAATTGTATAGGCGTGTATCAAAGAGAATTGTCTGCCTTTTGTTTCCTTTAAAAGTTATGAACATTTCCACCACATCTCAAATGATGTGCGTATTATTCTGTGGTGGAAATTTTAAACATTTAAACACTAAGGCTAATTTCTTAGTAAGCATTTTATATTCATTAAAGCTGCAGTCTGTAGCTTTTTTGGGGTTAAAAATGATCCAAAATACATATTTGAGAAATACATAACCAGCCAGTGTTCAACACTATCTGCTTGCCGTAGCTCAATTCAAAGCGGTAAGCTTGTAGTAATGTTTTTAATTTCAGTGGTACTGGTGGATTTCCGCGGGAGATTCGAGCATGTCTTTGCGTCATTACGTCACATCTGTACACATAAAGAAGGAGTCTCGGCTAATAGGCTATATTCCGTATAAGGATGTTGGAGGTGGAGATTTTATAGCCTTTTCTCACAGCACTTGATATAATTAAACTTATCAATTTGATGGCGGATCCAGAAAGGTTCAAACGACAATCACCAGTGACAACAGATTCACCCGCTGTAAAATGCAAAAGACTTCGGAGTGGCTAACTTACAGAAAAAAAGAGACTGCAACCGGACCCATACGAAACAAAGATACATATCGGAAGGACATTACATGTAGTCACGCAATGCTGACGTTATTAACATTAACAAGTTGATCAAGTATAATTTGCACGGTTTTGCGTGATGATAAGCGATTTTTAGATTTAATCAGCACGATTTACTGCAATGTCAGAACCAGAACAAAAGTGGATCTTACTTACTTGTTCAGATGACATTTTCCGGTGAAAATCATAATGTTAGTAATACTAAAAAAAGAATAATCTGTGATTCTGAATGCCAGTATCGACACCGGCGCGGTGACTGACAGCCGCACACTCTCCTCAATATGTTCATCCGCACTGTGCGGTGTCGAACTACAACTCACGTAAAGTTGATAATTCCACGAATTACTGCATTTGCAGATTTCGAACAGAGATGGCGACAAAGAGGAAAAAATGCGGACTGCAGCTTTAAATATACACATAACAAATATTCTGTTCACACATGTGATATTTACCTTCCTTATTCATTTTATATTTCAGCTGATTTCAGGAGAGTTTGATGTTAGAATTTTGCTAATTTAACAACAACATGATCCTCTAACATTAACTTGATTCATGCATTTAGTTATTGTATGAATTTTTAGTATTTATTCTGAACATTTCATGGATTTTTTTATAAGTTGACAATTTTGGCAAAAGTCTTTATTCAGTTTGTGTTTCAGTTTGAGCAGAATTTGGTGTTAACATGTTGCTAGGCTAACAACAACATGATACTCTAAAGATGCGGTCAAAATTTCTGCTAAATTTCTTTATTTTTTTGTTTTGGGAGAGACCAACAGTGTGTCCTAAATTGCAAACTGTCTGAGTAGTTACTACATTTGAATTTAAACTTACTTCTAGATTGTTAAAATTTATGTTCTATATGGTATGAATGCGTAGAATGAATGTAACCCGGACGTACTACATTTGCCATGTTGTCATTAACATGTGACCCACCAGCGTCAGTTGCGTCGCTTCACCTCCATTCATTAATTTTCTCCCGTGGCCTCATGGGATAGTAAAGTGTCCATCGAATGCACACTTCAGAATCCCGCCGGAAGTAGTAGGTCATCCTTTTCACCTACTGTTTTTTTTCGCGTGCTATGTAGTAGGGAAGTATTCGATGTCGGACTGTTTTACTTTGTTTGAAGATTAACACACACAAATTACTACACAATCATTCACACTCACACATATTGTGTCCTTCTCAGATTCTTGTGCTGCTAAATGAGGAAGACTTTCGTACCTTTTTGTGTGACCAAAACATTCTCGCCTCCTATTGTTGGAGTTGGGAAGTGGGCCAGATATTTCAAGGGATAAATACGTGGAAGGTTGTTGAACAGGTAAATTTCTCAGATACATATCAGTATCTATTAATATCTGCTTTATAACCTAAAATATAACCTGTTGTAGGGTGAGAAATTATCAATTGTGGTTCCTCCTACTTACCTGCGATCTTGTGGGAAAACACACAATCATCAGCTATGCATGTTACCTTGGAAACCAGCTCAGTCTAAATCCAAAACAGCACGCTAGCCGCACTGAGACTGATTGCATAAAAAGTATGTATATGGAGCAAGCCTCCAGGGAGCCCCCATTTGATAGTCCCCTCACCTCAGAGGGGACTCCATAACAATATCCTATCACCATGATTTTGCATTCAAAAGGCATGTGACATGTTCATATGACAAATGCCATGCTGAGTATTAGTAGGACTGTCAATTAATCATATTAATTTAGGGTGATTAAATAAATAATGAATGCTCGGTTTGAGGCTAGTTGACCTACTTTTGTTGACCGAATAACTTCCTGTAAAGTTGCTTGAAATAAAAAAATAAAATAAAAATGGTTGATATGTTTTGAGCAAAACCACTTCTTGCATATGTCATTTGCATTCATTTCAATTTTGCATGATATTTTAATATGGTAAATGACCAGACCAATAACATTTTCATGTCTTATGCCTGCATGTGCTCCCTGCAGGTGCTGTTGGCCTGGAGTCAGACCTCTGCCTCTGCAGACCTGGCCTTCACTAAGGAGGTGTTCGACAGCTTGCTGGGCCTAGTCTCTCCATCGAGCATGGATGCTCTTCTCAAACACAGCAGGTCGCAGCGCAGCAGTGACGCTCAGCCACAGAGCCTTGGGGAACAATTGTATGTCAACCTAGACTATTTGCATCTGTTTAGATGGAGTTACGTATATGCAGTAATGAGATTGATCTGTTTTTCTGTAACAAATAGTACTGTTATGAACTGCTCCGAGACTTGGAGGTGAAGATCCAAATGCAGCTTTATTATAGAATAGTCGTACAGGCAGGGTCAAGAATCAGCAAACAGGACAATGGAGAAAAGACAGAGAGAATCCAAGAAACAGGCAGAGGTCAGGGCAGGCAGCAATATTCAGAGTCCAAGAACAATCCAAAGTCAAAAAAACAGAAACCAAACACGGGAAACCGCTCAGAAATGCAGACACACAGTACAACAAGACTTCGCGGTGAGTGAATGAATGAACATGGTATAAATAGACTGAGACTAGCAGGATGACAAGACACAGGTGAATACAATCAGTGACAATGAGGTACAGGTGAATGTGATCAGTGATGATGAGTCCAGGCAGTGAGTATGGGAAATGTAGTTTGTGAGGAGTTGATCATAGTCTATTGTGGAGCACCCTCTGGTGGCTCTCGAGGGCACTCCAGCTGGTGATCGTTACAAGTACCATGAACCGTGAAAGTATTTAACCGGTTTTTACTTGCATATTTTTGGTTGTTTTTTGAGAATGAGTGCATGTCATGTCATGTCAATCTGTCTACGGTGGCATCTGCAGAATCTGGTTTGATAAGTGAGAGGTGACTTTGTGCTTGAATAGCATAGAGCACCTACATGGAGCAATTGTTTTTTAGCAAAAAATAGATTTGAAAAACCTGATATAGTTTGGCAACAAAAGCTGGCATGGCATTAAACAAACAAACAAACAAACAAACACGCTGCAGTTGCATGTTACTGCTGGTTTAGCGAGAGAAATCTACAGCCTATAAGTGTTTGTCATAAAAACGAAAAAAGGTTATTGTAAAACTTTTGTTAATTTTATTCTCACTGCCACTTCCTGCTGGTTCATCTGACATCTGAATGAAAAAAAGAAATCTGTTTTTAAAGTTGAACCTAAAATCCCCCCCCCCCTACAGAATCTTCGGATTAGGCAGTACAGCATTTGATTTTCTACAAGGGATACCAGGCTGGGAATACATTCAGACTTTAATGATGGGTGGCCATTCATCCATGCAAGTGGCAAGAGTTGCAATGGAAGCACAGCTACGTATGTATCAGCATGTGTAGAAAATTATGATATGAAAACAATTTCCAATGCTAGCCACATACAGTAGTTCATCTGAACTATCATGATCTGTTTCACAGAATTCATTGCTGTGATCCTGGGGGATGCCAAGTATGTCCAGGAGGTCTTCCTTTCTCTAATGCAGAATGAGACATTTGCTAAGGCCTGGGCTGACCATGGCATGGACTCTATTGTGCAAACAGTGGCCAAGGTGGGTTAAAAAAAAAAAATTATGTAGTTTGCATTAAAGACTTCATTTGCCAGATTGGATGTCCCCTAATTTTTTCATACAGGTTCTAGAAGGTCACACTAGCTGCAGAGAACTTTCTGCTCCCTGGGCTTGGATGTCAACATACAGCTCTATAGACCCTCAGTTGTGGGGCACTCTAGTTTGCTCTGGGAATGACACAAGTATTCAGCAAATACTCTTTAGACCACTTTTGCCTGTAATCGAGAAGGTAAAGGGATGTGTTTTGAAGTGATTTGCAGAATCAAGCTTTGTTACTATTTGACAAAAAAATGGAAATTAATGATTATTACTAAAAATGTTTTCACAGGTCCAACAGTTGGTTGGTATAGTAAATGGAACTGTAATGTACAACGTCACACCCTCCATTCTTATGGCAGAGTGGCACAGACTATACACAACCTCCCAGCAGTATGGCTCTGCTCTTCAGAACTTGCAAACTGAGCTTAATGAGGAATATTTTGCTGCTTGGATCCCAGGGAACATTTCAGTTGGTTTGCACCAGATTCTGTTGACCAGGTCAGTAACCTACTTATTGTTCAATTTCTGCTATGTGATCAGGATGTTTTTTGTTGAGAATTACATCAAATAGTGGACCAAACTATTACAGTCCCCATAGAAACACATTTCAGGGCAATTTACATGTTTATTTGCATTTTAATTTACTGTGATACAGGGGTTCTGATGCACTTGAGACCATGGGTTCTCTGCTAGAGAATAGCTCACTGTGGACCTCCATGGAACCATATTTTCATATGGCTTATTGGATTTTGACCTACCAACCAAACGCCACTGTATCACCAAACTGTGAGTGTCAAAATATTACAAATATGTGATCAATCAGTAGACTTGGTTCTTAATATCTGATTATGTTGTGGAATTATATGATTTACCATAGTTGTTGCTATTAATTTTATAATGATGAGGAATCTTTTTACATCATTTATTAATCTAGACTAGTTTTAATTTTTTTTATCGGTTTTTAATAAATTGTTTTTCTTATGTTGAATTATAATTAAATAATATAAGTAGTTAAGCTGTATAAATTCAAAGTAATTTCGAATGAACATGAAATAATAATAAACAATAGTATATTTATAATTTAACATTTGTTGCCAGTTGTATTGATATGACTTAATATACTTTGTAGGGCTGTCAGTTAAACGCGTTATTAACGGCGTTAACGCAAACCCATTTTAACGGCGTTAATTTTTTTATCGCGCGATTAACGGTCTTTTTGGCCTAGCAAACTTTGTAGTTTGTTTTCCACATGCTTTTGCAACAGGACGCGGCATGCGCGGCGCTGCGCTATGAACCCCATTCATTTCAATGGCTTGCGCCGCGCGAGGACGTTTTGAAAGCGCAAGCGGATCTAGCTAGACCGGAAACAAAACAACAGGCACGCCGCACACTTGTTTGGGCTTGCGAGCGCGAATCTCTCTGCTCGCGCGCGGAATATAATGTGCCGAGCACGAATCTCTCTGCTCGAGTCGCGCGCTCTCAGATACACGCTGCTCTTGTAAGAATTTTCTCTGGGCTCGCTCAGAGAATATGTACCTGCACTTAAAACGTGTTCAGTGCAATCGCGAATCTCTCCTCTTCCCCAGCTAACAATTTTAGGTTATAAGAACGTTTTCATAACGTTCCCATTAAGTTTTAAAAACGTTATTTCTGAATGTTATAGGAACGTTCAAAACGTCCAGTTTTGAGTGGATGACGAGCGCGAGACGCCGAAATGGATGCCAATAAGATTCTGAATGGAACGTTTACTTTTAAAAAGTTGCCAAATGGTTCCATTGACAAGACCAAAGTGATCTGTGTGTTTTGTCGTTGTGAACTGATCATCATCGCAGCACCTTCAGTCTGAATACCACTTGATGATGGCCAAGCACACACACACACACACACACACACACTCACACACAGCTGATGCGAATTCTCCGCCCCCTCATCAATATCAGGACCTAGCCAGTATTTCTTTCACCCTTTTATTGATAGACAGTGTTACATTGTGTGAGAGATTATTTGCTCCAAGTGTGAATGTTTTAGTGTGAAATTGTGCAAATGTTTTTTATTGAAAACAATATTGGCATATACTGTTCAAAGCAAGCCGATCCACTTTTCCATGTTGATAAGAGCATTAAAATGAGAAAAAATAATGGGACAAAAAGAAATCAAGAGACATTTAGAATAGATAAAATGTGCGATTAAATGCGATTAATCGCGAGTTAACTATGACATTAATGCGATTAATCGCGATTAAATATTTTAATCGTTTGACAGCACTAATACTTTGACAATGTACTGAAAAGTGTTATAATTTCCAATTATCTTATAACTTAACATCATTGTGAAATTCCTATTGTTCCTGTTCATTGTGAAAACAAATCTCCTGTTTGTGAAGTTATTGCTTGATTGTAATTTTATTTATTTCAACAAAATTTGTATTAATATACAAAAAAATATGAATAATATGCAGTGAATTATGCTCATCTTTTTGCAGGCACTTCATTTACCTTCACCTGTCAGACCGGCTTTACATGGGAGACATCTGTTCCACTGATTCATTCTTTGATATCTGAAGTAATCTCTGAACCTGACAGCCTGCTAAGGTAGTGATTGTTTACTGCAAAATATTTATTGATATGAAAGTAATATTTAGTAATATTTACCTCCTGTACTACTATGTGCATTCATGATATTTAAAATATATTAAACTGCATAAGAAGTATGTATATATATTTTTTTGTTATACACTAATTTCCACTGTAAAAGAGACATTTTTTATTCTGATTTTAGACCTCTCCAGGGAACAGTGGCTTTCCTCCAAAACAGTTACATGGCACTTTTGAAACAAGTCCTTGTAAACAGCATACCTAGTCAACTGCTTGGTAGTGACATTTCACTACAAGACTTGTTGCTGAACCTCATTAATACAGTTCAAAAAGAAATTCAGCTCCTCTCCAACATTGAGTCCACACAGCAGTTTGGCACTCAACTTTCACTCAATCTGTTAAATGACATCATGACGGCTCTTGGACTGGGGCAGATAGAGAACCTGTTGTCAGGAGGATCCCAGACAACCAGCCTACACCCAGTGATCATGGACGTTCTTCAGTTCTTGAACAATGGGTCCATCCAGATGCTAAACAATGAGGAGGGTTTTGCAGTTCTTCACTCAATTTTGAGCCAACTTGGAGCCATTTTGCCCCCAGATCAGCAGTATCAGTTAGAAGCAGGGTTAAATAAGACTTATGTCCTCATTCGAGATCTGGAGATCTGTTCAGCTCTTGGCCAGGACTGTGTTGCTGATATCCAGAATGTATTTGATTTTCTTGGTGCAATGCTTGCATTTGGAAATAATATAATCATCCAAATAACACCTCTTAGGGGAAACATGACTCTCCCTGTTGTAGTGGATGTGCTCACTCTGTTCCTGCCATGGAACATGTCGCAGCCAGCAGAAGCCTCTATGGAAATTGTAAGGAAGGTTCAACATCTTCTCGAGCAGGCTTATGCATCTCCTGTTTTCAACATCAGTCAAGGACTACAAGCCTCCAATCTCACCATTTTTGAATTAGCACAAATCAATTCTACAATTCATTATAGATGGTCAGCGTCCATACTGCAGACTCTGAATATGGCCGTTCAAATCCCACAATGCCTGAACACTCAAACCACACAATCTCCACAATGGCATCCTGCCAGTGGAGAAGCCAAATGTGTCCTTCAGCTCATTCAGAGTGCATCTGGTTTAATTGAAATAATACCTGTAGCAGAGAACGCTCAAATGAGTCTTAAAGATCTGCTTAACATCACTTTGGTAGAGTATCAGAAACTAAGTAACATGTCTAGTTCCGGATCTGACCCACTTGCCTTGACAGAAGAGGTGCTGATAACAACACTGTCAGCCATCAGACAGAACCTTCAGGGTCTCGGTGTAGAGAAAATCACTGATATTACAAGTGATTTAAACATTCTGGAAGACCTCTTGAAAAAGGTAATCAGAGAACAGTATCCATACCACACCATTAACTCAACATTGATGGCACAGGGGCAGTATGCACAGAAGATGTATGTGGATATCACACTGTGGTATCTTAACAAGCTTGGAAATGCCACCAGTGGCAGTATGTTTGCAGAAATTCTCAATCAATCGATACGCATGACAGAAATGCAAGTGGCACTCATCAATGCACAGGCAGATATGGCGACGCTGGTGATGAATTCGATCCAGAACTTGACCCATGTGCAGCTTCCTCTGGAAGGCGAAGATCTTGTACGAGTTGCCAATACAATTATGATTATGTTGCAAGGTGAGCTGGGACTGATTAAAAGAAACCTTGAGATTCAACAGGCGTTCTACGATTCTCTTGGCTTCCCAATGAACATTAGTATTCCTGCTGAAATTGAAGCTCAGATCATGACCTATCTCAGCTCGACAAGGGAATGGATCACTAACCAACAAGTGACAACGGCACTTGCAGGAATTTTCCAATGGGAAATGACCTCTGTAGATATCACAACACCTGGGATGGATCTTGAGAAGCTCCTCCAAGCCATGATTCCCCTACTCCCTCCTAAAGAGAGAGAGTATCTTGCTGTTGTTGACCAGGTCTCTCAGGCAGTAAACTACGCTCTACAGGTGGCTAGCACTGATGGTGGTCTTCAAAATGAAAACTTCACCGAAGCCATCATTAGTGCTGTGAGAGTGGTTCTGGAGAGCATGTATAATGAGATTGGTGTTCTACCTCAGGGGGTGGTTGAAAATGTTCTTAGTGCTTTTAACGGTACCCTTCAGCTGATCTTGAACACCAATATGAGCTATGCTCAAGCTAGCAACCTCACAAAGGAGACTGTCCAGAGGGTGGAGGGACTGATTAATGCACTTTTGCCAGCAGAGGCAGCAGAGGTGTTGGTTCCCATCACAAAAAGCATTCTCACCTATTTGCAGACCATCTCCCAACCTGGTGGATCCGGCATATGGAATGAACTGTAAGTGCAAAACTATATTACTCCCAAATTATTGTTTATTTCTTATTTTCTTATATATTTGTTCCATATAAAGTGTCTCTCTTTTTCAATTGACTGTATATGTCTAAAGAGGTAGGAAGATTCCATAACAGTCTTGATGATTTTCATTTTTTCAGCATTATCAATGTGATGAAAGAATTTCAGAATTCCTTCCCATCGAACAACACAGCTCAGCCTATTGTATCCATGTTGATGAAGATCTCAGAATTCATTCTAAGCTCAAATGAAGGCAACTTGACAAAGGACTGGATCATTAACCAACAACTGACAATTGCACTTGCCAGAATCTTCCTGGGGAATGTTAGTACTGTAGATCTCGCAACAACTGGGGTGAATCTTGACCAGCTTTTGCAAGCCATTGCCCCCCTACTCTCCCCGGAGGAAAGAGCTTTCCTTTCTGTCTCCGAACAGTTGTCTCAGACACTAACCTATGCTCTGCAGGTGGCTAGCATTGATGGTGGTCTCCAAAGTGAAAACTTCACAGAAGCAGTCATCAGTGCTGTGAGAGTGGTTCTGGAGAGTCTGTCTAATGAGACTGAAGCTCTATCTCAGGATGTGGTTAATAAAATTCTGGGTGCTTTCAATAGTTCACTTCAGCTGATCCTGAACCCCAATATGAGCTATGCTCAACTTGGCAACCTCACACAGGAAACTCTCCAGATGGTAGAAGGAGCGATTCATGCCCTTTTACCGGCAGAGGCGGCTGAGGTGTTGGTTCCCATCAAAAACAGCATTTCAAACTATCTAAAAAACATCTCCCAACCTGCTGGATTTGATCAATGGAATGAACTGTAAGCGTAGAGACTATATATTTGTTGCATATTTTTTCTTTCTCTCTGTTTACTCTTACTTTCTAATTACATTTCTATATGTACCTATATGTATATTTGGAGGAAAGATGACAGTTTACTGATTTTCTTTTTTAGCATTATAAACGTGATGACAGAACTTCAGAATTCCCTGCCATCTAACAACACAGCTCAGCCCATCATATCAATGATTGTAAAAGTCACAGAAAACCTTCTGAGCCCAAATGAAGGCAACATTACAAATGACTGGATCATTAACCAACAACTGACAATGGCACTTGAGGCAGTATTCCAGGGGAATGTTAGTTCTGTAGATCTTGCAGCAACCGGTGTAGATCTTGACAAGCTTCTGCAAGCCATGGCCCCCTTACTCTACCCTGAGGAAAAAATCTTCATTTCAATTGCTGAACAGGTGTCTCAGAGAGTAAACTATGCTCTACAGGTGGCTAGCACTGAAGGTGGTCTCCAAAGTGAAAACTTCACAGAAGCCGTCACCAGCGCTGTGAGAGTGGTTCTGGAGAGTATTTCCAATGAGACTGGAGCTCTACCTCAGGATGTGGTTGACAATATTCTTGGTGCTCTTAATGGTTTACTTCAGCTGACCCTGAACCCCAATATGAACTACAATCAAGCTACCAGCCTCACACAAGAGACTGTACAGATGCTAGAGGGAGCTATTCATGCCCTTTTGCCAGAGGAGGCAGCTGAAGTGTTGGTTCCCATCACAAGTGGCATTCTAACCTATTTGAAGACCATCTCCCAACCTGGTGGACCTGACAAATGGAATGAAGTGTAAGTGCAGACAATATATTTCTTCCAAATCATTCTGGCTATCTCTGTCTTTCAATATGTGTATAAGGGTGTACTGACACAAGGCTATCTGAATTTTACCGGAGCACGTTTGACCTCCAAAGTCTGGTTCGTTTGACTAGTATGATCCCTCCTTACTTTGCCCGGACGTGTGGTGTGATCGCTAACTGTGTGGTAGCACGGAACAACTACTTCTCTTGTGTGCGATACTGTCATCATTACTACAATAAACATCTTCTATTACTACTTGGATAGTACACTTTTTAATTAATTCAAGTATATTTAGGTTTATAACAGGTCTGGTTCTGAACATGAATTATAGAACATGAATAATAAATGCAACAAATCTCTTATGAAAGAGTCATGAGAAACTTGACAATGTTCATTTACTATTTCAGAGTTATAAATGTCATGAAAGAACTTCAGGTTTCTTGGCCATCAAACAACACAGCTCAGCCCATCATATCTATGTTGCTGAACCTCACGGAATTTGTTCTGAGCTCAAATGGAGGCAACTTGACAAAGGAGTGGATAATTACCCAACAATTAACAATGGCACTTTCCGGAATATTCCAGGGGAACGTTAGCACTGCAGATCTCACAACAACTGGGAAGGCTCTTAATCAGCTTTTGGAAGCACTGACACCATTGCTCTCTCCTAAGGACAGAGCCTTCATCTCTGTCTCTGGACAAGTATCTCAGACACTAACCTATGCTCTGCAGGTGGCTAGCACTGAAGGTGGTCTCCAAAGTGAAAACTTTACAGAAGCCATCATCAGTTCTGTGAGAGTGTTTCTGGAGAGTATTTCTAATGAGACTGGAGCTCTACCTCAGCATGTGGTCGACAGTATTCTTGGTGCAATTCATGGTTCACTTCAGCTGATCCTGAACCCTAACATGGACTACAGTAAAGCTAGCAACCTCACTCAGGAGACTATCCAGATGGTAGAAGGAGCGCTTCATGCCCTTTTGCCAGCAGAGGTGGTTGAGGTGTTGGTTCCCATGAAAAACACCATTATAACCTATTTGCAGACCAGCTCCCAACCTGCTGGACCTGACAAATGGAATGAAGTGTAAGTGTAGACTGTATTACTTCCAAAGTATAGTGTCTATGTCTCTCTTTAAATTTTTTTCCTAAAATATGTATAGAGCAGTGATTCTCAGCCTTTGTATCTCCAAGGCCCCTCTGCTAGCTACAAATTGAATGAAGTATAAATGTAGAGGATGTATCTTTAGATCTGTTAATATATAGTAGATGGCAAAAAAACAGACATTTATCTATCCATCCATCTATTCATCTACTGTATATACAGTACTAGCATTCAGAAGTTTTGGGCCAGTAAGATTTTTTTAAATAAATAAATACAGCTATTTTAAATTGTAATATTGTTTCACAATATTTGTGTTTTAATGTATTTTTTATCAAATAATACAGCCTTGGTGAGCATGAGAGACTTATTTTAAAAACAGTATGTATGTATGTAGTGTATATGCAGTACATGTATTTGTGTATGCATGTGTCATGGAAGTTAGTGATCTTTTTCTTTCTCATTTTCAGCATTGTAAATGTGATGAGAGAGCTTCAGAATTCTCTGCCATCTGACAACACAGCTCAGCCCATCATATCTGGAATTCTTAAGGTCACAGAGTATGTTCTAAACTCAAATGAAGGCAAGTTTACTGTGGTGTTATTTGTTCGAAATAATCGGATGATAATTACTGTGGGCATCATTCTTTTTTATGTATTGTTCTTCTTTATTGTCATTGTTATAAATAACAACGAAATAACATCAGAGAATCCTACAATATAAGTGCAATAAAAAAGTCTACAAAAGTGCAATCCATTTTGTCTCATACATACATGTGCATAATGCATACACCAGTTCCCAACTATTAGAGATGTAAATTAGAGCAGTGCTCATTCAACAGTCTCACAGCTCTGGGATAAAAGCTGTTGGCCAGTCTAGTGGCCCTTGCTCTCAAGGCCCGGTATCGTCTCCCTGAGGGCAGCATATGGAACAGGTGATGCGCTGGGTGCGACTGATCTCGCAGAATGTTATGCACTCTCCGCAGGCAGCGGGTGGTGTAAACATTATTAATCTCCGGTAGGTTAGTCCCTATGATTCCCGCTGTCCTCACCAGCCTCTGGAGGGCTTGCTGTTCGGCCTTAGTGCAGCTGGAAAACCACACCAATAGTCCATAGGTCAGCACGCTCTCAATGGCACATGGTAAAAATTTACCAGAAGCTGCTTAGGGAGTTTAGCTCTCCTCAGTTCCCTTAGGTAAAAGACGCGTTGCTGTGCCTTTCCCACAACTGAGGTGGTGTTAATGCCCCAGCACAGGTCCTCAGTAACAGTCAGTCCCAGGAACTTAAAGCTAGGAACTCGCTGAACCTCCTCCCTTCCAATAAAAATTGCGCTGTGGTTAAGTTGTCCTTTTTTCCTAAAATCCACAATCACTTCCTTGGTCTTCTTGGTGTTAAGGGCCAGATTATGCTCCCTACACCATGTTGCCAGATGTTCAACTTCCTCTCTGTATGCAGTCTCGTCATTATTGGTGATAAGTCCTAACACCGTAGTGTCGTCTGCGAATTTAATGAGAAGATTAGATGACAAGGAAGCTAGGCAGTCATGCGTAAAGAGTGTGTAGAGTAATGGACTGAGCACACATCCTTGAGGGGCTCCGGTGTTGATAACTAAATTGGATGAAATGTGCCCACCAACTCTCACATACTGTGAGCGATTTGTTAGGAAGTCCAAGATCCAATTGCATAATGATGTGTTTAATCCTAGTGAATACAGTTTTGCTGTTAATTTATTTGGCCGGATCGTATTAAAGGCTGAACTAAAATCAACAAAGAGCAACCTTGCATAGGTGTTCTTGAGCTCTAGATGTTGAAGCAGGGTGTAGAGCGCGATAGCAATGGCATCTTTTTTTGACCTGTTTTCCCTGTAAGCAAATTGATACTGATCCAGTGTGGGTGGTTTGGCATATTTAATGTGTTTGATTAACAGTCTTTCAAGGCATTTAGCCGGAATAGGTGTAAGCGCCACAGGCCTGTAATCATTTAGGCATGCTATTCTAGATGTTTTTGGCACTGGAACTATTATTGCAGTTTTGAAGCATGCTGGAACCCACGCTGAGGACAGTGAGATGTTATAAATAGTAGTTATAAATGTTTTATTCAATCAAGTTGTCATAGTCAATATATGTACCATATTATATGTACCATATTATTTTTCTCAGGATATACAAACATGTGGAACAACTTAGGAAACTTCAGTCTTGGCAGCCTAAATGAAATAACAGAACAGGTGAATTTCTTTTATTTCTCAAAGGCCCGTTATTGAAGTCTCCTTCATAACAAACAGATCTTCTGACACAAAAATATCACCATATTGTGATGTGAGGATTTATTGCATAAATAAAAACACACTAACATGTCAATTTATACTTGTTTTAAACTTTTAACTTGATTTGTGATGCCACAGCTTGCCATCTTTCTGGGCTCTGTGTCACCATTCATGAATGAGTCCGCCCAGACTGCCACAGAATCTGTAGCCGTTCTAGTCCAGATCCTCTCCGGGAGTGCTGACCAGCTGACCTTTGACAAGTAAGGCTGGCATCTCACTATTAGATTTTCAGTCAAAAGCTTCATTTACAATGTCAAGAGAATCAGAGAGTCCATGTGGCCATATCTCTGAGTTTCTCTGAAAACATTGATGTTTGAAATGATCACAGATCATGGTTTTGGCTGTGACTAATGAGATTTTTCCTCACACTGAAGATCTGATAGCTTTTGTTTTCTTTGGATTTGGTCCAAATTTTTTTGGCAGCGCAAAGCCACTTATTACATATGCTGATCTTTGATGATTCTGTAATCAAGCGGTTGTGGGTTTTCTACTCTTAAATGATAACAAATGATGAAAGCGGAGGTAGAAATGTCAGATGCAGTCGTTTAGTCTGTCACATCACGATTTCAGCATAAACGGTCAGTAGGTGTGGCAATTTTTTGCCAAAATTGAGTTAGAGTCTTCTAATAGGATGTTGATTAAATCAGCTGATGAAATTCTGCCATATTGGTCAGGATGGAGAATGTTCTTCAGAATCCCAGAACGTTAAAGTGCCCCTATTATACTATTTTAAATGTTCCTAATTTTGTCTCCTACAACAGGTTTACATGCATCAAATGTCAAGAAAACACTTTTATTTTCTCATAATATACATTGCACATTACCACATTTTTCAATGATTGTCAAACGACTCATCCGAAGATTCAGTCTCTCCAAATCCCTCCTTTCCGTGAGCCTTCTCTGCTCTGATTGGCCAGATGGCCCAGTCTGTTGTGAATGATCTACCACTTACAGTGCGTGTGTCGGAGCAGAAATGCTCATTACCATAACTGAATGGTAGGCTTCCTAAAGCTCAGTGATTTTACACACTGTAAAGACAGTAACGATGGCGTCGATTTTATTATATCAATCCAAGAGCGAGTCCGATGATGAAACATTGGAAGAACTAGTTATTCAACCCGAACCTCCATCGCAAGGACGACTTGAGCAGGACGTTTCTCCATGATACGCTACTCAGTTTGACGTACATTATTAGATGTTGCAACTGTAATTCCTTACCATCAGCATTAAAGGGTTAGTTCACCCAAAAATTTAAATTAAGTCATTAATTACTCACCCCCATGCTGTACCAACCCCGTAAGACCTTCGATCGTCTTCGGAACACAAATGAAGATATTTTTGATTAAATGTGACAGCTGGATCACTCCTCCATAGGCTCCCTAAGGGAATGAATCCTGACGGCCCAGAAAGTCAATGAAGAAAATGTTTAAATATTCCATGTCACAACAGTGGCTCAACTATAAGTTTATCAAGCGACGAGAATACTTTTTGTGCGAAAAAAACAAACAAAAATAACGACTTTATTCGACTATTCCTTTTCTTCCTTGTAGGCCTGAAACGAGACTTCAAGAGATTTCCACGACGCGCACGCGCGAGAACTTAACTGAAGTAGTTGAAGGAGATCGCAATTCTCGTCGCATGCGTCGTGGAAATCTCTTGAAGTCTCGTTTCAGGCCTACAAGGAAGAAAAGGAATAGTCGAATAAAGTCGTTATTTTTGTTTTATTTCCGCACAAAAAGTATTTTCGTCGCTTGATAATGGAATATTTAAACATTTTCTTCATTGACTTTCTGGGCCGTCAGGATTCATTCCCTTAGGGAGCCTATGGAGGAGTGATCCAGCTGTCACATTTAATCAAAAATATCTTCATTTGTGTTCCGAAGACGAACGAAGGTCTTACGGGGTTGGTGTAGCATGGGGGTGAGTAATTAATGACTTAATTTTCATTTTTGGGTGAACTAACCCTTTAACAAGTGTATGGTCATCAACAAACCGATGTGTATATTTCAAATTTATTGAGGTGCACATGTAGGAACTAACGGTTAAGCGGTTCAAAGTCAATTTCAAAGTCGATTCTTTCTTTTGGGAGACAATTGTGCACTTTCGACTTTACATACAGTGACAGAAGGCTATATTACACTGCATGAAAGGTAATATTCAAAAAAGCATAATAGGAGAACTTTAATATATTAAAAAGTTAAAAAGGACACATACATTTACATTTATGGATTTGGCAGGAATCAAACCAATAAGCATAAATAGAAATAGCATAAAAAAGCCACAGAATATATTAGAAATGTTCCTTTTTTTAATTGTCTCAGCTTTTGAATGGTAATCCGACTGTGTTTGTTAAACAGGTTGGAGGAGATGCTGGCTGCACTGTTTTCAACCTTCAAAAATACTCCCATGTGGGATTCGTTGCCGTCAATAGTGTCCACAATTCAAGAAGCCATTGCCAACAGTACTCATAACATGCAATCACAAACAGGTGAGAAAAACATGCCTACAGTTGAATACAGCTGCAAAAGAGTTGCAGGGTATGTTTCCAGATTCTTCCAGACATGAACTTTATGCATCTATAATGCAAGTGCTTTCTTTTCCACAGAGCTCTTCTATGTTCTCCAGCAGCCATTCTTCAGCCTTTTAACAGATATTTTCCATGTTATGAACACAAGCAGTTTTACTGCTCAGTCTTTTGTTAGTGGATTGCCACAGGCCATTGTGTTGACTGCAGAAGCTGCTTTACAGGTTAGAACAACATTTTTATCTACTGATGTGATGGACTGTTAAGACAATTATACAGTACTTTCATAAAGTTGTAAAGAATGTAAAGAATGCAGGGTTTTCAGCATATAATAGAGGGTTGGTGAACTGGCATTCCTGTTTAATGCAAGCTTAATGAATAATGATTGACCTTCTCATTCATGACACATACTGTATCAATAACAAAGTAATGTGCATGATACTGTGTTATCAGATACCTACAATGTGTTTGTTGTGGGCCCAGCTTAAAAAAGTCCTTAGTGACAGTAGAAAGAAAAGGATGGCATTATATAAGCATGATAGTGTAAAATAAGGTTGCGTCCCACTAGCCAATTTGATTTTGATCTTGATTCCAAAGTTTTGGACAAGACAACATTTTGTAAGCACTAAAATTATCTTATTGAGAGAAATGGCTCCCTATTATGCCAATTGAAGCGAACACAAAAAATAGTATTTGAAAGGTTGGCTTAGAGAGCTAACTGGTTAAAATCTCTTTTTATTAGTAAGAACACGATATCAAAGTAATGTGCTATGTTTTTGATCAGGCGTTAAGGAGATAAGATCTTGCATAACCTTGGCATTATTTGTTAATTAGCTTGTTGTGTGTTTCCAAACAGCTATAGGCACAATTAAGTATTTTTTTTAGAAGTGAATACAGCAACATTGGCCCACAAGGCCCATTCAGTGTGCCAAGAAGTGTATTAATCACAGAAAAACAGCTAGTCTACATTAGCTAGCGTGCGTTAGATGCTGCTTTTCATCCCTAGAGTGAATTTGGTTTCCTTAGACAAAAGATGCTCAAATCCTGGCAGGAGTCATATATCTCTACTTCTGCTTCTACTTTTGTGTTTTTTATATTGTATAATTACGGTATATTGCTCTACTTCCTACTGCTTTGTCTATGAGAGTATCAATGATCACGTCACTTGAATTCATTAGGCATAAAACAAGATCCCCCCTCCCCTTCCCTTGGGCCCAATATATGAACCATGGTCAAAAACTTTTGTCATCCTGATAAACTGAGAAATGTGTTTATGTATTTATTTATTTGGCTGGTATATTGTTTTATTTTGTTTAAAATGTGACAAGTCCCTGAAGAATAAGAAATATTATATATTAAATATTAAAATTATATACAATTTGTTTTACATTTATCTGTGTATACTGTAGTTTTTCTTGCCTTTACAAGCTGTCTCTTTAGTTTTATTATCATCCTATATCTCTTGCAATCTCTGCCTTCTCTGATAATTATTTTATTTTCATTGCTCACCCCTCAGGCTGGTTTGGGGGGTCAGAGCCTGAACTGCACCTATGTGGAGCAGATATGGCAGGATGTCCAAGTTGTGACTGGAATAAGAGAAGACCATGTCACTTTGTGGTGTAACATCAGCCTACTGCCAGTCATAGCAGCCTTCAATAAACCAGGAGATGCAACTCCAGCTTTCAATATGACGGTGAGACAAGTTACAGTTTTATGAACAATTTACCGTTTTTCTGTTAGTAGTTTGTGGTAATAGCAGTTTTTTTTGCTCTCAAATGCAACTGTCATATGTCACCACTAGATGGTGGTGTGCACTAAAGACTGATTTAGACTTTGTCCCTTTATGTTTCTAAACAGGGAATGGAGATGAACCCTCTTTGGTTAAACGTTACTGCAGAAATGATGGCCGGGTCACTGGAGAATTTCTACGGGGCGATCCTGAACAATACCTTTGCTAGCATTCACCTATCTGAAGTCCTGTTGTATTACACATCAATGATATCCAACCTCTCAGTATCAGAACTAACAAACCAGGCAAACTGGAATGCCCAGCTCTCGCAGATGCAGCTGCACCAAAGGTATTAATGCGCTGGAGTTATTTTTACAGGAACATGTTCTCACCGTGTTACATGACCTCAGTCATATTAAATGACAGAAAATAAATGGCGGTCTTATAACAGAGAAAGATCTTTTACAAAGATACACACTCTGTGCTTCAAGGTGAATTGAGCTTTTCACCATTATTTTTCAAACTGTATAGCTTGAATAAATTGGCGACAACAAAAGTATGCAGCAATTCCACACGAACTCATATGCCCATTATACCTCGACATTATCATAAGCCCGATTATATTACCGAAATATCTCATCAAATTTGCAATGAGATTTGCAGTTATTACCCATAAGGACCAGGGGTTGGAATCATGCAAATAAACTAAGTAAGAGTAATTAAATTTGCATTAAGGTTGATTTATTCTGTTTGACTCCTTTGCTTCCAAACAGGTTCGAGCAGATAAAGTAGTTTCTATTATTCTGTTATCTCTATCTCCCTGCTCTTAAATTGATTCTGCTTTATGTGCTCATCCCTGTAATGAACTGACTACTGATAGGAATCAAATTATGCATTTGTGCATATCTGGGCAAATCAGTCACGTAAGACTGGAGGAACATTTATGCACCCGCTGTAGATCATTGAACATGGTGAAAATTGTCTCTAAGTCTATTATAACTATACAGTTCTATAAATATAATGTGAGTGCCCACTGAAATGGAGAGCAAAATCAAGATGAATTATAAACTGTTTTGCAGCAATTAGATATAAGGAATCCAGTTTAAAAAAATTTAGACATTTTATGTTTGTATGACCGATACATAAAAATCGATTTAAATATCTTGGACTGAATTAGTTCATAATCTCTCTCATATGTGCATAACAGTACATTATCTAATCCAGCTAGTGAATGGATCCTTAAAGAGCCATTTTTATTTGTAATTTTTTTTTTTGTGAACATGCAATACTAATTTCTCTCTCATCAGCCTTTCCACAGTGCAAATGGCTCTGGAGCAAATTAAGACAGAAGCTCCCTGGATGGTGCCATACATCGAAGCAATTGGAAAAACCATTGAGGCCATCCTACAAAATGGCTATCTCATCCAGAACTCAACTGCAAGCCCTCTGATTGTCATGCAGGCTTTGGAGATCACACTCACCGGAATGAATTTCACAGAGGAAATCATTAATTACATCCTGAGTGGAGACATATTTATGAACCCCAATGGAAGCATGGTTGACAATATAATAAAAGAGGTGATCCAGCAAATCATTGGTACAGGATTTCTGGGAGAGTGGCCTATGCTTTATGGAGTAATGCAGCAGGTTTTGTACTTCGAAGATATAAGTGGCACCCTGTGGAAATCTGTTGAGTTTTTCAACTGGCTGTACACTACTGAAGATACTGGACTAAATTTTGCCTTGGAGATCCTGCGCAAGTTGTACGAGATATTAAGGGATGCTCTAACCAAGATGCCAACTCCTCTGTCTTGCTTGTCAAACACTTTTATTGACCTTGCAGGGAATGCTTTATACCTGCTGAAACAGATCAAGCTAACCAGTGACCTCTTCGCCCCCGTGGAACAATATCTAAGCCCAATTAAAATGCGAATTGCTCATGGACAGAACCTACAAGGTCTTGTGTCCCATACAAGAAACACCAGAAGTGTTGCACGTAAAATTCACAGGGAGCCGGTGGATGACTTCCTTGACCTCCTTGACATTGACTACCAAGCCTTGCTTGCAGTTCTCTCCATTCCACCCACATCGACTGATATTTTCGAGACCATCCATGTTTTCTTTGCAAATCCAGACTTGGGTGTCATCCTGAAGGGTCTTTCAAGGGAAATGGCTGGAAACACGAATCAGGATGTAACCATTGACACAGCTCTGAACGTGCTTTCTTACTTGACACTCCCTAGTAATGGACAACAGTTCCTAGAGATGTTCATGAAGATCGCTAGTGAAGGAGGGAGTTTGCACGACCTTAATAAAATAGAGAAGCTGGCAGAAAGCCTAGGAAGAATGATTGACGTGGCCATGGCGCTATCTGACCAGCCATCTCTGGACATCACACAAAGAATCGAGCACATGGCCCAACAACTTCAAGCTTCGGTGTCGAACATAGTCTCACAGGAAGGAAATGGCACTGACACTGCAATCCAGTTCCTCACTACACTCAACAGCATCCTTAGCAAGAACTTTGAGGAAATCAAGGACATCAGCCCTCAGGTCACTGGCATTCTCCAAAACATAATTGGCTCATTTTACAGTACAGGGTCTCAGATGAGTATAGCATCCTATTTGGAAGCCATGGATCAAACTGCTGAAACCTTCGCCTCACTCCTCCCTGGAGAGGAAGCAGGGTATTTCAACATATCTGGACAAATGCTGCAAGCCTTTGCATTGCTTGAGGCATATCCTGGAGACATAGAAAAAGTCATGATGTCCACCAGCATGATTTCTAACTCCCTAAATCACGTCCTTGCCCTCTCAAACATCACAACTCTTCCAAATGGACAATCCATTCAAGAGGTCACCCATCCCCTCATTCTTAGCAGTGCAATGGCCACCCACATCCTATTCAACCTCTCCATGTCAAACTACAGCCTGAGCAGTGATGCTGAGAGAGAGATGCTTTTGACCCAGGCATTCGATCAGATGGTTGTCACTCTCCCCGAAGAAACACACGTGCACCTCTTCGCTATCAAATCGGCTCTTTTCACTGCCCTCTCAAGAGTATCCAGCACTGTAGAAATCACATCCCACTTCCCAGAAATCTCTCAGTTAGTTACACAGTCTCTCCTTAACTCTCTAAACATTACTTATGATCTAACATCCACGCATATGACTCCAGATGGCCTTGTTTACATCTTGATGACAGTGTCTAATCAAGTGTCCATGAGTCTTTACGAGGGCCTTAAGTTATCCGGTTCCCCTATCCAAATCTTACAAGTTGTGAACTCTTTAAGTGAGGTTGCATCTTCCATGTACTCGATAATGCCTGTTGAGGAACGGGTGTACATCAATATCACGGTGAAACTCATGGAGACAATGTCTTTTGTCCTTAATGACACCAGCACCTTTGGGGATGTCAATGGGGCTGTAACTCAAGTAGTCAATACTTTCAACAACCTTCTGGCCATGGTGCCCAACATGAACACAGTATCTTTTAGCAGCATTATAGGAGACCTGGAGCACACCCTGAAGACAATCTTAATGATCATCCAAGCAGACCAAAGCCCTCTCACCCAAACAGTTGATATTACCCAGCAGCTGCTGCACACCCTCCAAAATCTCATATCGCAGGGCAATAGCAGCAGTGTGGAGTCTGAACTCGCCAAAATAGTGCTGGGGGCTTCTAGCATGAATATTGGCCATCTGCTGGGGATGAATGACACTAACTGGACCGACAAGTGAGTTTCTTTGAGGTTATGCTCTCAAGGCTGGTTCCTGGTTATGAACTCTTAACAAGGCCCAGTTTTTCATTTCTTTTTCTTGTTCATTGCATGGCTATTACTTTGCTCTCATGGTTTCACCCACCATGGCATTTACCCCGCATAATTGCTTACTTCTTCAGAGAAATATAGTTTATAAATCTGAAAAGAACACATTCTTGAGGTCATGAAAATAAATGATCATAATCCATAGTGTAGTGCATTATGATTTAGTTAACCCAGCGACAATGTCAACTTTTTGTTGGTTAATTAAACGTTTCTATGTTTACATAGGCTGCCTGTGCTGCTGACAAACCTTGCTAATAGCCTTCCAGATGACCTGCAGTATTCTTCTCTTATTAAGTCCATCATGAGAAGTCTGGCCAGCGAATCCCAAGGTACATAAATCATCTCACAACATCTATTGACCTCTAACACTGTTCATTCAGGGGTTTTATTTTGACAATCTTATGTGCTGACTAGATATCCACAGTTGCATATAGCATGTTTAAGTATTTTTTTTGCATTCAGCTGTGTGAATACATAATTATTTTTCTGCATAATTTGCATTTATTAAGCTCAAGAACAAGATGCATGTGCACAGTAAATGTTGCAGGCTCCATATTCTCCCACTGAATACATTACTCTTAGTAATCCCCATTGACATTAAACAATGGATGTTGCTTTATGTTTATGTCATTGCAAACCTGTTTTTGGTTTTCATAGCAATGCAGTAAACAGCAGGTTTGAAGTCAGCTTTCTGCAGTATTCAGCCAGGAGGCATGTGGCCAGACAGAGTATATGAGAAAACCTTTTACAGTGTCTGTGCTCTTTAAAATAGCTAATATTTATGTTTTCTTCTCTTTTTTATTATCAGCCCAGTTGCTTTAAATAAGTAGTTCACCCAAAAAAGTAATTGTCATTATTTACTCATTCTTGTGTCATTCCAAATCTGCATGCATACCCCCCACGCATTTACTGTAGTTAACAAAATTTAAAGACATTTGTGCTTTAAACAAGATATTTTTTTAACATTGGGGTAAGAAAAATAAACCTATTGAGATGTATGCTCTGAAAACAAGTCTAAAGTATTAATTTCACTTCTAAAAAATATCTTGTTTTGCAGATGTTTAGATATTTTTACCAGAAACCAAGGCATAATTAGATCAGATGTGCAAGTAAATCAATTTATTTTGATGAAGTATCCTTTTAAGAGTTAACTTTAAAATATATCACCATGCTGTACTTCAGAGTGCACAATTTTTTGTTTCTCTGGAGATCCACAGTTTTCCCCAACTTTCTTTGTGTGCAGCACTCCCTCATTTTCATTGATAAGTCGCTCTTTAAGCCTTCCAGTTTGCGGTATATTTTCTTTAATAAAGCTGATGTTGTCTTGAGCATTTAATTTGCCTCATAAGTGTCTGATCTTATATATCGCTTGAGGTGTTATACACGTAGGAGCTGTCAGATCTAAATCAGCACACAGCACCATAAAGCTTTTCTTTTTCTAAGGGGGGTTTCTTTGCTAGATCATTTGCTGCTTGCTGCACAGTGAGGTTGGCCTGAAAGCGGAGTTAGGTGCAAGTAATGATGCCTGTAGGGAATTTAAGTTACTTTAGCTCTGCAAAAACTTGATCTTTGTTTTTGTCTTCCATTTCTCTCGTCTCTCTGCAGAAAATCTGCATCTTCTACTGCAAGTGCTAAACACTGCCTTTGAATTTGGCTCAGGCAACTGGGCAAATGAGAGTTCAGGCCTGATACTGGACCACCTGTTAACTCAGGTAAGAAATTTGATGGACCTATTCTTCTAATAAATGTAATTTTTAAACCATCAACATTTTGTCATTTGTTACTCATTATTATGGACATGCCATACACAATTACAAAAGGAGACATTTTTAGTCCATTTAACTCGTATGCTATATTTCAAGTATTCTGAAGACATACATATAGTTTTATGTCAATATACAGTAGCACATGAGTGGATTTCTGTGTTGTGTTGGTTTTCCTGTAACTTTCTTTCTTGATAATGTAGGTGTGTGCTCTGGAAAACATGGCCTCTGTGCAGCTGATCAGCCAGTTTCTGCCACTAGGCCCTAGACTGCTATGTGACACCGTTGTTCCCACAATCCAGGCCTTCCATGTGCTCTCAACCAGCCTGTTGAACCAAACCAGCAACATCTATGATCTGATTTTTCAGACATTTGTTGGAGACCCTAGCACGTACAACACTGAAGTGGACTGGTACTGCATTCTATTCTGATAATAACCTTCAACCTTGTTGCCGTAGCTTGTATTATGCATGCTACCAGTGTTGCGGAGTAACTTACTAAAAGTAGCTACACTGCTAACATTTTTATTAGAGTGAAATCAGCTAATTCCCTTTCAATACAATGAAGCATTTCCAGTATCAAGCTACTTTTTCAACGATTTGCACTATATTTGTTATTAGTGTCACATTCTCTACCATGCACAGCTTAAAGCTTAGCAAACAGGAGTAGCGATTAAACTCACTCGCCTCAAATGTCAATTTTTTCATATGAAGCATTGGCAAGTCTGATATATTTTGAGAATAATTTTTTTGTTCAGACCCCAAATTCCAATGAATAGGTTAAAAAATTAATGATTCACAAATTCATCAGATGATTACACATCTTTGTCTCCAGGATTAATACTCATGGTTTTAATATCTCTCTCTTTTTTCCAAAGGATCTCAACTCTCTCTCAAATGTTAGGCTTCGACGTCTCCACTCTGAAAACTCTTGATATCAATATTACATCTCCAGGTGTGTACAGCCGTCGCTTCCAGCAAAAGAACTGCAGAAACACCAGTGTTCCTTAGCTATCAGATGGTGGTTTAATCAGTCTTTTTCAACTTTGTCATGCATGCATGTCTGCTCTCTCACTTGTCTTTTGTCTTGCATCTTGACAGCTGAAGTGAAAGTTTCAGAGCTGCTGAAAAATACAACTCTGTTTGTTCAGGATGCCAAGCAGTATACCAACTTCCCCCCTTCCGTTCTTCAGACTCTGCTAGATTACCCTCTACCCAGCAGCAACATGCAGGTACACCACAAATCATGCATAATGTAAAGTAATGCAAGAGAATGGTTGGCATTATAGCTCTTTTTTAATTGATTGTCTAGATTTGTATATATATATAGATTATTGTGGGATGTTTGGAAATATACAATTATTGCAATGGTCTCTGTTTGTCCTTTTTCCTCTCATCACAGATCTTGACATGGTTGGCAAACCTGCACCAGTGCTCAGACCCCTCGTCTTTGCATCTGGACCCAACTGGCCAGGAGATCTTCAGTGCCTTCTGTGAACTGTCAGATGATTGGTACAGCATCACGGTTCTCTTTCTTCGTCATGTGGACACCAAGACTGCTTTATTCAGGGTAAAGAGCTGGGGGCAACAGAATGTATTGGACATACTGTATCCAATGAAATACAAAGGCTGCTCCTCTGTTTTGTAATTCATTAAATACAAGTAATGTTTCGCACATGAATACTATGAAACTAAATAATAGTTGCTTTTTTTTCTTATACATTCATTATTATTTTTTCTTATTTACTTTACTAGATTAGGGCTGGGTCTTGCTGTTAAATGGCCAAGATTTTGCTATACTGTTTATTTACAATGAAAAGCTATATATCAGGAATATCCATATATATATATATATATATATATATATATATATATATAAAAACCACTTTTTGTTACATTTCCAGAAAAAAATGAAAAATACCGTAAACCAGTGGTGCTGCCTGTTGTAACCCTGTGACATTTTTTTTGCAGCTACTGTTATCCAAAGAGATTCAGGATTTAGTGGGAACTGTGCTACAGATAATCACATTTTTGACGGACATGATGCAGAAATTTGTACCTGCCATTAGCAAACTGCAGGAATACCTGACAAACATAGGAGAACTAAACCTGGCTGTCAACAAAGAGTTCCGCAGTGTAAGTTGTCCCAAAGACAAATTCATGTATGTATGTATTTATTAATTAATTATTGTATTTATTGATTTATTTAAATGTGACTTTGGATTCTCTCTCCCACAGCTGGTAAGGGGAAAGCGGTCCACCATATCCAGCAGGGCCACCTTTAACACCATCTCTCGTGCCTTGTGCAAAAATGGCATCCTGACACTGTTTGCCATAACGAAAGTTCCTATCGTAACCGAGACTGATCCTTCTGTCCAGTCGGACCACAACAGAGAAGAGCTCATTAAGAAATTCAAAATCCCACACAATGCTAGTATGAACGCATAATCTCAGCATCCAGCTAAATGTGCAATAAAGCATTATGATAATGACCTGTCAAGAATCTGCTTACAGCATGTTGAGTTCAGATTGATGAAGTGCTGTGGTCAGGCTTAATTAATATACTGCTTATGTCTTGGTCTCCAGGTCCCTTCTGTATGAACCTCTACTTGGATATGGTGAACACTACAGGTGGTGCGGTGGCCTGGGCCTTCCTCAAGCCCATGCTGTTAGGACAGGTCCTCTACTCACCAGACACACCACTGGCGAGAGAGATCATGAGAAAGGTGCTGCTTTTACATTTATTTTTAAACTTCCAATGTAACAAAATACATTAATGATAACTGACAGTTTTTTTTGCATGCATGTAAAAAGCAAAAAAATGTGAGATCGAAACCCATTTTAAATGCGTTTTACGTTCTCAATTTGGAATTTCTGATTTTCTCCATTGAAAAGTGTAAGAGAATATTAATAAAACTGTGAATGTATGACATCATGCAAACATGGCAGCACCCGGGGAGAAGTATGCACAAATAAGTATATTCAAAGAAGTATGAATTAAATACCTAAAAGTTCCTACAAGATGGTTAAACACAGTGAATGACCATTTCTTTTGGTAATTGTATTGATATCATTGCAAAGTGTAATTTTTCCTCCAATGTTTGGTTGCTAGGATACGTCTTAGATGAGAATCAGATACCTGCTAAGTAAAGTACATATCCCACTTCCGATTTGGAATGGAGTGCAGCATAAATCCTGCTTTTTTACACAAGGTCATCTGACCTACATCTAAAGTCATATCTGATTCTCCTCTTAAGATAAACTGTAGACCAAGTCTGGTTACAAAGAAAAAAATATTGTGTTCTCTTTTGTGTTTGACTGTAGCAAAACAAATTTTTTCTTTCCTGCAGTCAAATTCTTCACTGCACCAGTTTGGTGATCTAAAGCTTTATGCGTCTGAGTGGATTGAGTCATCATCCTATGTGATAGATTCTGCGAACATTCTGACAAAAACATTGCCAATACTCCAGGTATACTACAATGAGTCAAGTGAAAATCAAATAATAACTTTTTATTAGATTTTTTTTATTCCCCTCCACTGCATTAACTGATTTCTTTTCAAACAACTCTTCACAGAATGCTCTGCGCAATCCCTTCGTCCAAAACTTCATTCAGACTCAGACTGGTATTGATGTTGGACAAATGAGCTCAACTCTCAACCAATTCTGTAAGTTCTCAAGAGTTTAATATCATGGTTGGTGATGCATCATTGCTATTACAAAAAGTTTCTCATTATTATGTGATAAGTCAATAAAACAAGGATGTTTCTCAATTGTATGAGAAACAAAGTCACTATTACGAGAAAGTTCTCATTTAGCGTTTCTGATTAATTATTATGAGAAAGTTTTGCGTTATAATAAAAAGTTTTGATAATGAGGTGTTTTAAAAAAATAAAATAATAGATTAACCCGTAATTATAAGAAAGTTTCTCATTATTATGACTAAGAATTTAGTCTTGTTTGGAGACTTTGGAGTAGTTTTATATATACAATATATCAAATCTTCCTTGTAATCTCAAAGACCCTGAAGTTTGTATAAACCATAAGCAGTGGTTAAAAAAGGGACATTAACGATTCACACAGCAAGTAAAGGGAGTTCACCCAAAAAGGAAAATTCTGTCATCATTTACACACCCTCAAGTAGTTCCAAACCTGTATGAATTTCTTTCTTCTGCTGAACACAAAAGAATATATTTTGACTTCCATAGTATGAAAAAAGGCAATGAGGCCCATCAACTATTTGGTTACCGACATTATTGAATGCTATTTATTCCATATCTAGATTATATGAAATATTATTAGCCTATAATGTAAAGACAACCAACATAATATAGTGCATAAGTTCGTGTCTGGACAGTGTTGTGTGAGAGAGAAAAAATCACAGGACAGGTTAATCACTTTTGGTGGCTGGCTCCATTTATCATCAACACAAAAATAAATGACATAATAGGTGTGGGATGGCGAGGGTGATCCTCGCTCCGATGCGGGACAACAGGTCATCACACTGGGGGCGTTACAGGCGGAAGTACCGCTGAAAGCGGCCGTCATCCAGGCGCAGCTGCTGGAGCGAGAAAATGGTGAAACTCGCCAAACTGGGTTCGCCTCCGAAGGGTCTGGTGGAAACAAATACTGCGACGATGATCCCTACGCCGCTGGTCTGCTCTCCAGAGCAAATACAGAGCGGTGACTCTCCCGATGAATGCTCGATCAAAATAAAAAAGATGGCCGCCAACGGGTTTCGAGTCCGACATTTCGCTTCAAACTTTTGTTTTTACGCGCGTCAGTTTTACTCTTGACGCGCGAATTAACACAAAGTGGTCAAGCGTCAAACTACACGCGGTAGACGCGAATTTGACGCGCTATTCGCGTCCGGTGTGAACGCACAGTGACTGTTTAACTAAAACAGGTTTGTGACAAGTTGTTAAACGAGTTGCTGAACACAAAAGATTATGTTTTGAAGAATGTCGGTAACCAAATAGTTGATGGGCCTCAATGACTTCCATAGTATTTTTGCATATTATGGAAGTCAACATATCTTCTTTTGTGTTCAGCAGAAGAAACAAGTTGATACAGGTTTGAAACAACTTGAGGATGGGTAAATGTTGACAGAATTTTCATTTTTGGGTGAACTATCCCTTTAAATTACAGACTACCATCTATACATGCTGAATTCATGACTACCTGAGAAATACAGTCATTACTTTCCAATTAGGATTTAAGTATGTGAGATACAAATTTACCAAACCTCCTCAGGGAAAACTAGCCCGGTCTGAATAGTGCTTTACAGTCGAGCACTTGACAACTCATGACAACAGCCAGAGTTGCATAGTCCTATACACCCAAATGTGTCTTATCCTAAATCTGCAGTGGCTTGAACAGTTTTTCTTACTCTCTTTTCAGCAAACATGACAGTCCTGTTAGAGAAAAACAAGTTTATCATGGAGCAGATCACCACCCTCTCTATGTTGATGTTGAACCTCTCCTCCTGTGTCAACTTTGACCGCTACCGAGGCTTCAACTCCACGGATGAACTCAACAAACAGGCGCAGAGACTGGCTCAAAACCGTGAGCTCTACGCCAGTGAGTACACACACACACACACACACTCACTCTCATCAGGAGATACCTTTTCAACTGACTACTCCACTCATGCGTTAGGTGATACTTTGCGGTTTAAGACACCACCGACACTGGAGAGCCATCGGGCTGTAAAGCCTGTAATTCAGTTCAATTCGATTCAATTCCATTGAGATATAGATTTTCACTGTTATCGAGGTGCAGCAGGCCTCTGAGGTTACTATGACAACAGATCACTCGCATACTGAACTTCCCTTTTATACACATGAGTTCTGCTCATCTTCACAGGCATCATTTTGAAACTTCCCGAGGAGACCTCCAGCAGCCTGCCCCCGAACATCGACTACACCATCCGCATGAACATCGAGAATGTCATGCGCACCGACCGTTCGCGAAATCCCTTCTGGGTGAAAGATACCTACATCTCGACAACAAAGACCCAGCGGTACAGCCGAGGCTTTGTGTTCCTGCAGGAGAGCATCGAGAGAGCCATCATCGAAATGCAGACGGGGAAACCCATGGATGGGCCGGCGGTCCAGATGCAGGCGTTCCCTTATCCCTGCTACTACAAGGATGAGTAAGTGTCTCACAAGCACGAACCCCACATACACACTGAGTGTCTCTTATAAGGACTGAGATGCTCATCTAAGATGTGGCGTCTGTACAAATAATCAGCAGCTTTACACTGACACTGAACACCTGTTTCATTTTGTTTATTCGGAAAAAAAAACTCTAGTAAGACGAATGTTCTCTTGTATTTCATAGAAATACTAGATTTGCATTTGCTACATGAAACTGTAGTGCTTGCAAGACAAGACAGCAAAACAATTGTGTAGGTTTTAGGTAAGCTTAGGTTTGGCTTTGGTTTTGTGTAGATGAAGTGCTGGATCAGAGCTGTTGTCATGGCACTGTATTTTCTGCTGGCTAAAGAATCAATATAAATAACATCACAATGACATCTCATACAATTATTTTGCAATGCAAAGGTGGCTAAACAGATGCTGGTGTTGTTTTTGTTTATTAACAAACTAGTAAAAACCATTTTAACATTTACACTAAAGACGTAAAGCGCCACATTAAGTTATTTTAACAGACGTTTTGTTTTTCCCATACATTTAGCATTATTAATTAGTATAATAATAAACAATGCTATAATTTGGAAAATTGTTTAGAGATGGAAAGGGAAGACAAAAAACTTTGAAATTGCTAGTTATCTTTTTTTTAGCTCATGATGAGAGTTCTGATTATTCGATTAATTTCACTGTACAAAGGTACATGTGAAAGAAGGCTAAAATGGAAGAGATTTTGGATAAATGGCCAGTATGCAAATATTATTATTACATCATCACTGTTTAAATGTTCATATTCAAAACCCGACGATGCAAATCCGTGAAAGATTTGTAATGTTTAATCAAAAAAAAGAATCTTACAAAAACCAATACATTACATACCAAATTAACGTCTGAATTAATTGCTGAAGTTTAACACTTTGGGCCATCAATTTAGACTCTTAATTACAAAACAAGTCAGTCAGCTCATCAGTTTCTCTTCCTTAAACAGTTGAAGCGATATAGTTAAGGATCACAAATATAGCCTCCACCTGCTAATCTCAAATCTTTCTCCTCCCCAGTTATCTCAACAGTATCGCTTTTGCCTTTCCAATGGCTCTCATGATTTCCTGGGTGCTGTTTATCGCCAACTTTGTGAAGAAACTCGTCCATGAGAGAGAACTACGACTTCATGAGGTATGGAACCAAACATATTTTTCCCTAGGTGGTTCCAACAAGCTTTGATTAGGTATCTAAACTCTTTTTCCCTTATCCCACAGTACATGAAAATGATGGGGGTCAATCCCATCAGCCACTTCTTTGCCTGGTTCATAGAGAGTGCTGTGTTCTTGCTTGTGACCATCATCATCCTCACCATCATTTTGAAAGGTGGCGGCATCCTTCCTCGCAGCGATGGCTTTGTGCTCTTCCTCTACCTTTGTGACTACGGCTTCAGCATCCTTGCAATCAGCTTCCTGGTCAGCACCTTCTTTGATAAGACCAACATCGCCGGGCTGAGCGGCAGCCTTATCTATGTCATCAGCTTCTTCCCCTTCATCGTGCTGATCCACTTGGAGGACAATCTTTCCTTCTCTGTGAAGAGCGCTCTGGTCTGTACTGCATTTAAATTGGTTTGCAATATAACATCATTGCACAGTTACATTTTGAGATATGTAAAAGGGCTTTCAAAGTTCTCATTAACGCATGAGATTAATTATATAAAATGAATGGAGCTTTTTTCAGGCTTTCAGTTTGACATTATAAATATCATTCTGTTCGTTGTGATTTCTAAAACACCATTCTATCAAGTTGGGGACCTTTTTGAATTTTTATATTCATACATTATTTAGTATGTTTGCTAGGTCACTTTCCTCAATGATTTCAGGTTTTACTGTCATTGTGGGACCAAAATATTCACACACACACACACACACACAGGAACTGAGGAAAGAATTCTTTACGGATAATTTATTTATAAATCAAAGCCAGACGGGACATTTAACAAACGTCATTTGCATTCTTTGTTTGGTGAAATTTAATTATCATAGCAGCTCCACAAGTGAAATATCACCCACAAATGTGAAACCGCATAATTCATAGAAATGTTAATGCGAACACCAGCAGAGGAATAATGCACAGGCCGCTGCAAAAACAACTTTAAATAATAATCACCCCCAATTTTTTTTTGATTTTGTCATTTACTCTCATGTTTTTCCAAACGTGTATGAGTTTAAAAAAAAAAAAAATTATGGATCGTGTCACAGTCCTTAACAGCTCACGTTTTGTAAGAAAGTAAGGTTTGGAATGACCTCTTGGAGAGTCAATTATGACAGAATGTTCGATTTTGGGTGAACATCTGTAGTATAAATCTGTCTGTGTTTGTTTTTGGTTCACAGAGCCTCTTTTCTCCGACATGCTTCAGTTATGCCAGTCAGTATATCTCCCGCTATGAAAAACAGGAGGAAGGTAAGTCGGCATAAACCCTCAGACTCCCTGTAATTAGTTTTTGTTTGGGATAATTACATTGACTGGATGTATTGTGAATTTACACCTCAGGCATCCAGTGGAGCAACATGTATATCTCTCCTCTGGCTGGTGACACTTCCTCCTTCGGTTGGCTCTGCTGGTTGCTGTTAATTGACTCAGTAGTATATTTTATCATTGGGATTTACATCCGCATGGTCTTCCCAGGTATGTGTGAGCTGCTCAATTGAGAAACTCAACCATTTTTTTGTGTGGTTTTCAATAAACAATAATTATTTTACAAGTGAATCTTACAATATTATGGTTGTAATCCAGTGTATTTTTCTCTCAATCAGGAAAGTATGGGATTGGTGTTCCATGGTACTTCCCTGTGACACGATCCTTCTGGGCTGATATGTTCAGCTGCTGTTGCAAAGCGCCAAAGAAGATAGGCAGAGGGCTGCTGTTCACCAACATGATGCAGGAGCAAAAGAGCACTGACAAGAGCAAAGGTACATTATTACACACTGATGTGGAATGCTTGATTCTGATATAGCAGCATTGAGCGGTAAAGAACTTTTGCATGAGTGCTAATCTGTATGTTTGTTTGTCTCTCATTTCACTCCTTTTTTAATACCAGTGAAAGTTAATTGGTGCATCCGATTACAGACGAACACATGCTATATTGCAACAAAAAATGTTAGCTAGTTCTTAGAAAACAACAAAATGTCTGTGTTCTGTGCTGTTCGAGTATTTTTTCTTTTTGGAAAACAAGTAAGCTGATTTAAGAATTTCACAAAGAAATGAAATGCTTCCATGACTACATTTTTAATGCCTGTTTATTCATTTGTTTAAGTAGCTTTGTAAGTAGCAGGGTAATATACAGTCAGCTGGTCATTATTAGAAATAAGACCCACTGTTTCGCCTCAGTACATTACCTACACTACCGTTCAAAAGTTTGAGGGCTGTAAAATCTTTGAAAGAAACCTATTATGCTCACCAAGGCTGCATTTATGTGATCAAAAATATGGTAAAATGAATATTGTGAAATATTATTACATTTTAAAAATTGTGTTTTCTATTTTAATTTATTTGAAAATTTCTTCTTCTTTTTTTTCCTGTGATGGCAAATTTTAATTTTTAGTAGCCAATTTTCCAGTATTCAATTTTCCATTTTTTAATGGTAGTGTTTCTTCATTTGCGTCAAATTTATTTGCTCCAATATACTTGCACTCTCTACCCTCTGTGAACACAAATTGCAACTGTGGAAAACATTTTAATCCATTTAATTTCAGTGCAATATTTTAACATCTTTGTTTCTCTTCATCTGTGTTAGGTAAAAGTAGCTTGGCGAGTAATGGAGAAGAAGACTTCTCAGGATTGCCTGTTGGAGTGTCACTGTATGGCCTGACAAAGACCTACGGAGGCCGGCATGCTGTAGACAACCTGAACCTTTCTTTCTATGAGGGGCATGTCACCTCTCTGCTGGGTCACAATGGAGCTGGAAAAACCACCACTATGTAAGAGCATAACAGTCTATTTTATATTTAAATAATGCTGTAATTGCTAAGATAATGATTTCATATTCTAATAAGCATAAAAATACTTATTAGAATTTTAGGTAATTGAACTGTACTTTTGTATTTTCTATGTTTCAGGTCGCTTCTGACGGGGTTGTTTTCACCCACCAGCGGCACTATTGAGGTTTATGGGATGGATATGCAGACGTCCATAGATGATGTGCGTAAAGAGATGGGCGTGTGCATGCAGTATGATGTCCTGTTCGACCACCTTACCACTAAGGAACATCTGTTGCTATACGCTCAGATCAAAGCTCCCAACTTGACCAAACAGGAAGTGAACGAACAAGTGCACAGGTAAGTTTCAACATTTGTCTCACAGTATTACTTTGTTCTGTTACATTTCCTGAGAGAAATTTACTTTTTTTCTGGGAGCCATTTGTTATCTTGACTGATATGGCATGTAGGTTTCTAATGTGCCCTTAATGGTGTTGGAGAAGCTACTTTAAAATGGTAGCTTCCCACACTACAACCTACTTGTAATCTATAGTTCAGCTGCTAAGAAAAAGTATCTGTGATATGCTTTCATTAACAAGTAATAATACATAAAATAAATAATGAATGATAAAAAAATTAAAAATATGAAAATAATGTTCACTCTAAATATAACAAAATCAGACGAAAACATGAACGGCAGGGTTTAGCAAAATATTTAGATAAAATATGAGAAAAAGTCATAAATCATTGTTTATCCATGAAAAATACCTGTATATTCATTAACTTGAAATTGTATAAGATATTTATACTTATTTTTAGACCATTGTTATTTTAGGATTATTTATATACGATTATTGTTTTCATTAATATTTTGAATTGCTTTTATTTTTATATTTTCATTTTCTTTTTTAATTTTAGGTATGCTTTTGTTATTTTTATTATTTAAAAAAATATATATATACGTATTTAGGTTTAATTTACTTTTATTTTGGTTTTAGTTCAGTTTTAGGTTTATTTATTTCCATTTATTAATGTTAGTGCTTGAAATTCTTTTAGTGCTCTAAAAATCAGTATATTTTATATGTATATTTGTATATTTTATTTTATTCCAGCTTTATTTCAATTTAGTTTTAGTTAACCATGACTGTTTTAGACAAAAAGTACAGATTTAGTTAGTTGCAGCATTGCCCCCCAGCATTGCACCTTAATTTGGGAATGGTCTGTCTTAGTGGTTAATGAATAGGTTGGTAAAAGTTTGTTGGTTCATATACCACAATGGACAATCCATGAACACACTGTGCCCTTGAGCAAGGCAATTTGCCTCAGATCACTATAGATAAGAGTATCCGCTAAATGAGTAATTTGCATTAACTTGGTCCCTCTTTTTCCTGTCTTAGAATCCTAATGGAAACGGACATGCACGCCCACCGCCACAAGCGTGTCGGCACCCTGTCAGGAGGTATGAAGAGGAAGTTATCCATCTCCATTGCCTTCATTGGAGGCTCACGGCTGGTGGTGCTAGATGAGCCAACCACCGGGGTGGATCCCTGTTCCCGACGCAGCATCTGGGACATTGTCCTTCAGCACAAGCAAGGTGAAATCCCTCTGCAATTTAGACCAGGGTGAAAATAATCTCCTGGCTTGTACCTGAGGCAAACTCCCCAAAGGGCTTTGTTCTTATCGGGTATCTGACACTTGGTTTAGAATTTAATTAAGCTTGAATGGATTTTCTCAAGGTGCGTGCAGTCAAATCCAGACAGGGAAAAATCCAGACGCAGATGTAGTAACGACTGATTGTTATCCGGCATGCTCCCTCTGATGTTTAATTATCTTCCTCGGAGACAGTTAGCGAATTTATCTCGAGCAAGGATTTAAGACTGTAAAAGAGGGTCATGTCAGATTCTCCTGGTTTATCTTTGTTCATCAGCTCTTTGTTTAGAATCTGTCTCTCTCTCTGTCTGCCTGTATCTGTGGATCTTTGATTTGACATGCCTCTGTGTTCGTTTTGTTTAACTGTCCAGAACGCACCATCATTCTTTCCAGCCATCACCTGGATGAGGCTGAAGTTCTCAGTGACCGCATCGCCTTCCTGGAGCGCGGAGGCCTCAAATGCTGTGGTTCACCCTTCTACCTTAAAGACAAGCTGGCTAAAGGCTACAACCTCACCCTCACAAAGAAGGTACATCCTATGAAAAATGTCATTCAGTTCTTACTTGAGTTAACTCTCTCAAAAAGTGCCAGGTGAGAGTACTGTAGCACACTACAGTAAGGGTATAAATAGTAATACCAAGGTACGTTGATATAGACTACAGTTCAAAAGTCAGTACGATTTTTTGTAAATGTTTTGGTTTAAGTCATTTATGTTCACCCAGACTGCATCGATTTGATCAAAAATACAGTAAAAATTATAATATTGTGAAATATCGTTGTAATAAATTAACTTTTCTATTTAAAAATGTAATTTATTCCTGTGATGGCAAAGCTGAATTTTTAGGAACAATACTCCACTCTTCAGTGTCACATGAACCTTCAGAAATCATTCTAATATGCTTATTTGGTGCTCAAGAAAGCTGTTGTGCAGCTTAATATTTTTGTAGAAACTGTTAAACATTTTTTTCAGGATTCTTTGAGAATAATTTTCAAAAGAACAGCATTTATTTGAAATCGAAATCTTTTGGAACATTATTAATGTCTTTAATGTCACTTGTCAATTTACTGCATTCTTGCGGAATAAAAGTATAAAAAAAAAATCATACTTATTTAAAACTTTTGAAAGGTAGTGTATATGGTATATAATGATTATCTAAGTCATGTATCCTTATATTACTGTGGTAAAATGTGTTTTCCAAAATTTATATTTTAAAAATTATGTCAACATGCATTTCTATGTTTTTGGTTCAGGTTCAGAGTCCTGATTCAAATAAAAAGTTTGACATTGAAGTAATCAGGGATTTCATTCAATCCTACCTGCCTGATGCTCAACGGAAGGAGGGAGAGGTGGGCGATTTGATCTACGCCCTTCCACCGTACACCACCCAGAACGCAGCTGCGTACCAGTCTCTTCTCACCGATCTGGATCAGAACCTGGACATGCTTCAGCTGGGGTGCTACGGCATTTCAGACACCACCTTGGAAGAGGTAATTATCAGATGAAGACCCCAGGTGTAAGATTGAATTATGGACTGAGCCACTGCCAGTGGGGTTGAGACAGCCAGCCCAGAAACCTTCAAAGCCTCAAACAGTGCAGCCCAAGATTGTTAAAGAAAGCTAAACCACACTAGGTTCCCTGGGATTCTTGGTGCATACAGTGGAAGCTTCACATTTCAGAATCAAATATCCCGCATAGAGCTGGGAGATGTTGAGTTATATTGACATGAAATTCAAAATTTTGAGGCAATCAATCCATGTGTACAGTAAATGCATAAGATTTGTGTAGGCTACTATTTTTAGTCATCTTATTGTGGGAGATGCGACCAGCCAATGGGATATGGTTTCCCAACATGAGGGTCACAGCTTCCAGCCGGGGGTTGCCAAGCATTTTAAAGGGAAAGTTCACTCAACAAAAAAAAAATTCTGTCATTATTTACTCACCATCAGTTAGTTGTTCTAAACCTGTATGAGTTTCTTTGAACACAAAATACCGTATATACCCGAATATAAGACGAGGTTTTTGTCCTAAAAATAGGCTGAAAAATGGGGGGTCGTCTTATATTCAGGGTCATCTTATATTCGAGTGGAGGAATCGATTGATAGCCTTTTTCTCCCGCGCCGTCGACTGACGAGAGCGCCGAGGATCTCGATGCGGCGCGGACGCGCTTGGAAAAAACGAGCGCGTCGCTTTCATTATGAGCGCGCGCCTACATTTGAAATAACGAACTTGAGCGCGCAAAAGACGCGATATGTGAACGGGCGGGGGGGGGTCTCTGCTCGCTTGTCTCCATCCGCTCTGGCATCCTCTCTGAACGGCGCTTTTTCTTGCGCGGCTCGAGCAGAGAGAGAGAGAGAGCGGTAGTCGGATCGTCGTCGAAAACGACCAGACGACCCCGCAGGGTTAAATCCATCCCGTCGCACTCAGGGCAGCCGCAGTCATGGCCAATCAGGAACCGCATATGTGCCGGTCTCCGCCGACGAGCGGGCCTCTGCAGGAGGCACAGGTGATGCGAGGCATTTGGAACAACGCCTCGGAAATTTGCTCTTAAAATTATTTTCTGTTGAAAACCAGATTTTTTCCACAAAAATCTATTTTTCCACAAAAATAAGTCTGGAAAATGGGGGGGTCGTCTTATATTCAGGGTCGTCTTATATTCGGGTATATACGGTAATATATTTTGAAGAATATTGGTAACAGCTGCTGGCCCCCATTGACTTCCAAAGTATTTTATTTCTCATACTATGGAAGTCAATGGGGTCCAGCAACTGTTTGCTTACCAACATTCTTCAAAATATATTATTTTGTGTTTAGAACAGGATTAGAACAACTTTAGGGTGAGTAAATGGTAACAGTAAATTACCCCTTTAAATTTCTATTTTATGAAAAGTTTTCATTTCCCGTCATCTTCAGAACAAAAATGAATATTGTCTCATACTTTTTCAAAAGATGAATTTGCATGCTGTTTTCATTATTTACAAATCACAAATTCCCACACAATTTCTACACTGAAAATAAATTGGTGTAGGATTTACAATTCTCACTCAGAAATTGCTAAAGCCTGGGAAAACCCAGAAAAATAGAGGCACCAATCAGAAACGTTGGGGCGGGCTTTACACGATGACGATGGCGCTGCGGGATTTTGAAGCAGAATATTTTGTACCCTACATTACAAAGATGGATGCCGCCGTTGAACATTTTAAGCGATTTGAACGTTTCCTTTCTGTTAAAAACCGAGCAAAGAACAACACTCAGAGATGTTTCTCCGCCGGCCGCCGCTCTGCATACGTCATCTCCTTCATCGCTCTGACTGGTTTTAGGTCTACCCGCGACGTCCGTTGGTGATGCCCCTCTGGAAATGATTTGTCTATGACGCTTTGCCAGACCATAACTCAGTTACAACTGAGAATGGTCTGGTTTTAACCAGGCTAAAATTGCTAGTAAATTTCACAAAAAAATGACAAACAGCAAGTAACACATTGCATTTTGTCTGAAATTCTGAAGTAGAAAGACTGAAATAGTATATTCTTCTAAAACATACTCCAATCATCTTTTAGTTACAACTTTGAGAAATCTTTTTTTACAGTTTACAAATACTTAAATTTTTTTCTGAGAGAGTGAGGATCATGAAACATATCAAGAAAAAATGGGGGGAAAGTTGCTTTAATGTTAACCTTACAAAACCACAAGGAACCATGATCCACCCTGTCCAGGTGCACTCAGAAAGATTGTGTTTTCTCTCAGGTGTTCCTGCAGTTGACTCGAGATGACATGGAACCTAGAGAAAGTGACACCTTCTCTGTGTCAGAGTCTGTAATAGTGAATGACATATGTGCTTCAAGAGACAGCATTCCTGATGACATCAACAGCATGTACCTTGGAGAGAAAGCCAGTAAGTCTTTTAGGACTATTAGTTTCTTGCAGCATTAGTGCCTGTACTTTCCCAGTTACCCCTTGAATGCTTTGAACTTTGAAAACTCATCTTCAGAATTTACCTAGATTGAAGTGGTTGAGATGATTGGCTCTGTCTTATGTGGGATACTCTCTTCTTCTCTTTTAAAGGCCTCACTGGGTCCTCGACTGTGAGTGGGCTTGCTTTGACTGCACAGCGGGTGATGGCCATGTTGCTGAAACGTGTGCATCACTCCAGGAGGGACTATAAGGGGCTGTTCTCCCAGGTGTTGCTGCCCGTATTCTTTGTAATTGCTGCCATGGGCCTGGGCTCCATCAAGAGTGATCTTCAGCAATTCCCTAAGATTGTGCTCTCTCCTGCTCTGTACCACGTTGATGAACAGTATGCCTTCTTCAGGTTAGACTCGCTCTGTTGTGTAACTTGCTTGTGATTCAAAAGTAGCTCTGATTTCAGTTTGAAAATATGGGTACTGCTGAACTTCAGATAATTAACTTGTTTTTAAGATGAATAATCTATTCATTTACATTTATGCCATTTGCCAACACTTTTGTCCACAGCAACTTACATTGCATAACGTGTACATTTCTGTATCCTCCGGGTATTGAAAGCATTACTATTATCAGAGCCATGCTCTGTTTTTTGAGCTACATGAACTCTATTCAGATTTATTTATTCAAGTTTAGACTTTGCTAATCTACTCAAAGATAATGGTGATGATGATAACAGAAAATGATAATGTTGTTAATTACTGGGTAGTAGTTACTGTATATATATAACAGTATGGGATAATGTACTGTCATTTTTAATGTACAGGCTTTTTTCCCCTCAGTGTTCATTTTGTGGGGGAAAAAACACAAAGTATAAATATATGATATCATTTTTATTTATGGAAAATACATAATAAATAACAGCATTTACCTCGATATATATTTTACTACAACCTTTTAAACCATGTAAAATGCCTCACCAAAACTTGTATGAACATTTTTGAGTAATTATGCTTACGAATCATTCATTGACTGATTCAAAATAACCGATTCACTGAAATTATTTGAACTTCCTCACTCTGTTGACATTTAATGAAGGAATGAAGGTTATGACAGAGATGCTTTTAAAATACCTCTCATACTTACGGGTCACTCACTGGCGCACATCTAGCCAATTGCCACTTTAGCTGCCGCAACGTAAAAACTTCATGGGCAAATAAAAGCACATTATTGCGGTATTCCCTATGTTGGTTATTTTTTCTATTGCCTCCAAAGTAATATAATATATATAGTTTAAATATTAAATATTTTGCACATCCTTAAACATTGCCGTTGCACATTATCTCCACAGGAATCACAATGCCACCACCAGCAGTCTTGTAGATACCATGATGTCCTATCCAGGCATTGACCACGTCTGCATGAGAGACCCCACAGATTCGTAAGTAATCATCCATATGTCTTGGTGATCTGCGGTGTGGTTTAGAACTGTGAGCTCAGTAATCAGACTGCATGCCGCTATAAGCCATGAGTGATTACATATCACAGCATCAGCTCACCTGGCCACTGCAAATGGCTTTCATTTTTGCCGGCTATGATTTTAGCCTCTCTGATCTTCGCAGGTCTGTTCTTAAGCTCTGGTCGCCATCTACTTATCTGAGCCCTGGGACTCTGATACTCTGCCTGCTTGTATCAGCGGGTCTGCTCGCGTTCCTGGTCAATTTCATCACACTAATGTGCCACTTTTAGTTTTCTATCACTGTTTTTTATCACGCCATCTCTTCTCATCTTACTCTTTTTCCTCTCTCTGTAACTCGCTCATAACACTCTTTTGCTTTCTTGTTCTTTGTTTTTCCATTTCTCTCTTTCACCCACACAACTGAAAGCTCTGCCTTTTGTAATTCTTCTGTAATAGCTTATAATAATGCTTCTGTATAGGGGCGTAAATCTCAGAGAAGAACCTCACTTCCACGTTTTTGTGAGATTCACCCAGGGATCATTTGCATGTCTCATGTGTTTGTAGGATTGATTTCCCTTATAGACTTTATCACTGATACCTTCAAAATAATCATTACACAGTTTGAAGTGGTTCTTGCATGTAGACTTCTTCTTTTTACTACAAGAAAACATTTTCTTTTTTACAGGGTTTGCAAAAAGAGACCTGCAGGAACTCAGACCTGGATCTCCGGAGGCAACAGCTCTGCTACATTTACCACCTGCAAGTGTAGCAACCAAGTGCAGGTGGGTCAAACAGAGCATAACCATCATAACACAAACAACATTATCACTTATCCTCAATGATGTGCATCTTTCACTGTTTAAATATTGATAAAAAGATCATTAGTGTTTTGATAGCGTCAAGGTGAATTGTTGATCACAGCAGGGTTGCGCGCCCTTCACAATTGATTTGAGGATGCCTTTTAAAATCAGTTCCTTTGACTTTGAATCAAGGCAGCAAGTATAATGCAAAATCAACATTCAAATGTAATGAATAAAAAAAATAGAATGTTTAATAATAATTAATAATTGAAATAATACTTTTTAAAAATGATTTCAATTCAAATTACACATAAACATGTTATCATTCACAACACACATTTACATAGACACAATATGAAATGAATGTTTCGAAATGCCACCTATAAAATGAGTTATAGTTTTTTAAAATAGCTTTCATTTATGGACTGTCGTAGAACACTTAATTTCTCAGAAGACTCTATATTATCAGAATGTATATCAGTTTTTATTTTTGAAAAAAATGAAATGAAAACAGTGTGGTTTTGTATGGAAATTAAAATAGTTTTTTGGCTGTTTTTCCGCAGTATTCAACTTAGTTTCATTTATTTAGGAGAATTTAAATTACTTCAGGGAAATATATCAACGGAAGAAAAACTATTACATACCAGTGAGTAAATAGGTATAATTAGTCAACTTGACGTAATTAATACATTTTGTCACCAAACTTGAGTTGGGCTAATGCATTTTTCTGCTGTGTGCCTGTTGATTTTTGTAATTTTCTTATAATTTACTTTCGATTTAGTAAATGCCTCTTCATGTTATTTCAAATCAGCTTCCTGTGGGGCATGGATAATTCTACTCACAATTTGACAGGGAGCAAGTTGTTATATTCAGATTTTTCCCCAATCCTGTATCGCGGCATCTGCTCAAAATATCACTTACTTTTCTGTCACTTTCAGTCGTGTCCTGCATCAAGTAACCAACCACCTCACAGAAGAAATCCATCATCCCAGATTGTCTACAACCTGACGGGCATCAACGTAGAGGACTACCTGTTGGCCACTGCGAATGACTTCGTCAGAAACAGGTGAATTTGATTACACATATCACTTCACAGCATTAAACTAATTTCAAAAGATAATTCCTTAATGTCACAAGTTCAGAATATGGTGAGGTGGAATATTAAGGAATTTATGAACCGCTGGTAGGCTGTTTAATAATTAAAGAGGAAGCACTTCGGCTTATCCCATCTTTACCATGGCATTTCCGACCAGCTGACATTTTCCATCCTAGTCAAATAGCACACAGCTCTTGAGCGTGCTGCTGGCATGAAAATACTTTATTACACCTAAAATAGTAAGGCATGCATTTATTATTTATACATTTCTCTTCCAAAAAAATTTAATAAAATACACAGCCTTGCTGCGGTGTGGTGGTGAAAATAGCAATAAAAAAGGTAAATCAGTGCTCTATCAAGAAATTGGATGAGAATTCAACAAATGCATACTACTATTAATTAGGAGTATATCATGAGGAAAAAGTCTTTAGCGTCTCAAAACACTAAAGTTATTGTTAGATAAATTGAGCTTTAATATATAAAGAATGTGGGAAAGAACATATAAATTCGCAGGCTGTGAGTCCAATTAAAGTTACTAAAAGAGAATCCTTTAACCCTAGAATGCATTAACCAAAAAACCTACACAAATGCATAAATAGGGTCAAAATTACCAGCAAGCGCATTGCACCCAGTATCTGTCAAGTCACATTTATATCGCTTTATACAGTACAGATTGTTTCAAAGCAGCTTCACTGTAAATAACAGAATCAATGATGCAAACTTCAATAAATATGAGACGAATTCAAATTCTGCTGTAAACCCAGTTCAGAGTTGGGTCAGTTCACTTCAATAACTGTGTAAAGTTCATCAAGTATTAAACGAATTCAGCTATAAAGTA